>JAJPUD010012418.1:0-22972 GCA_023553655.1 Myrmecobius fasciatus | reverse complement strand
TCATTGATCAGAGTTCTTAAATTTCTCCAAGGTTTTGTTTTTGTATAAATTGTTCTCATTTCAGTCATTTAATTTCAGTCTACATTAATTTATAAAAGTCTCCTAAAATTTCTCTGAAACAATTCATTTCCTAATATCCTGTGATGCAAAAATATTACATATTTTTCAGCCTTTAACTAATAGATGAAGACTATTAATTTTCTATTTTTTGCTTCTTCAAAAAAGCTGCTTTAAGTATTTTTGTACATATGAGTTTATTTTCTTTGATCTTTTAAAAAGCATTTAACTTCAACAAGTACTTATTAATCATCACTATGTGTCAGGCACTATGCTAAGCTCTGAAAGTACATATAAACAGAAAGACAGTCCTTATCTTCAAGGAGCTTATATTGTTATGGAAGAAGATAATAAATACAAGGTGAGGTGAAAGGAAAGGAAAGAAAAGGGAATAGAAATTTTCCAGAGAAAGGCATTGCAGAGAAAGTCTGGGAGAATAACTATAGCCTAGAGAAAAATTAAGATATGACTGGCTTGGAGTCCCTCCTTAAAAAGGAGATTCTGTGAAGAACCAGTCAATGAGAGGGAGAGGCCAAAAAGGTGAAGTCCAGCAGAGTCTAGGGTGAGTAAGTTTTTGGAATAGGAGAGTCTAGGAGTGTCAGGAGGATAGCCCAGAGAAAGCATTCCTTTGGGGGTACAGGACTAGTAGTAGTCACTCTGAGTAGAAGAGAATGTATGGTTTAGTGCTTTTGGGGAATAGTTCCAAAATGACTTACAAAATGATTAGACCAATCAACTGTTTTTGTCAAAAATGCAGTAGAATACCTTTCTTCCGCAGCCCCTCCAATAGTCATTTTCATTTTTTTTTTATCATTTTTGCCAATATGATAAACATAAGGTGGATCCTCAGAGTTGTTTTAATTTGCAAGGCAAAAAACAAAAGCAAAACAAAAACAAAACTAAACCAAAACAAAACAAAACATGGAACAAGCATTTTTTTTAAGAGCAAGACATAAAAACAAATCCCTTAGAGTTAGACTAGTGATGCAAGATGGTTATCATCATAGTGCTCAGTGCTTCTCAGATAAAGGCTGTCTGTCTTTTTATCTTTCCAATACCATGTCAAATACTACCCGCCTCCAGAAAGTCTTTCCTGACTTTGCCTATACAGATTTCTTCTTTTAAACTCATACAGCACTACTTTGGATATGAAAAGAATGCTGAATTTGTAACCAGACTGATATTTAAGTGTCAATTTCACAGAAATTTTCACCTAGAAAATGATGTAAAAGGCATAAATGCTAATGCAAATATATTGTATCTCTGGAAAATAGGGAAATAAGTTTTTAGGACCACAGAAAATTGTAATTTTTTGCTAAAGATTGCTGAAAATACATTTTTCTGTGCACAGTTCTTTATAATAAAACATTAATTTTGATAAAATGCACTTTTCCTAACAGAGCAACTATTGAATAATCCATAAAATGCAGTTAACAATGTGAAATTGGTAACATAAAAAAACATTTTTTCTCATTAGTAATTCCCTAGAATTTTTGTGCTAACATCTCAATAAAAACAAAACAAAACATTTATTTCAAACAATATTCACTTTTCATGAATGAAATAAGGATTTCATGAAATCCATAGTACCATACTGTACAATAAATAAAATTCTTAGAATGAAAACATTTTTTAAACTAGAATTTTATTTATCACTATCAGGTGACAGTGTTTGTAAACCTCTCTACCTTGGCTGTCTTCTGAAAACCAAAGGAGAGGTTGCCAGGATTTTAATCATTGCTATTGGAAGTTAATGAAACTCCCTAAGTCTTGACATCACCTTAGAGCCCAAAGGCCTTGCATTGTTTTGGGGCCATAATTGTTTTGAAGTCAAAAAATGAAAATATTCAATGAATGCATGAATAGCTCTTTACAATGGTAGGGTGAACAAGGCCAGTGAAATGCCTGATAGGATACCAGTTGCTCCACGTTATGCATAACATTTCATTTTTTTCCTTAATGCACATAACTGCAAATGTGAAAATGAACTTACTAACGTGAAGCTGCAAAAATTAAATGTGACTCATATATATGTGTGTGTGTGAGTCTATGTGTATGCATTGTATAGTATAAAGGACATTTCCTTCCCAGCAGTGCTCCTGATGAATAACAAATTAAATCTAGTTCCTTTCTGTATCTCTACCAACTTGCTCAGGACTTTTTACTTGGGTTTACTAAATGAATTGTTTAATTGCTAAATCGATGGGAAAAAGTTTAGTGTTACAAAAGAAATAATCATAGCAACTATTTTGCAAAAGGTACTAAGTTAATACTTCGTCCAAAGTAAAGTGGTTCTGTTGCAGTTTCATGTAGTCACTTCGCAAACCAATGGGGCAGTAACAGAGAGCTGATTGTCTGAAACCTTAACCTAAGGTTTCATATTGCTGAATGTTTGTTATTGAAAGGATTCATCAGCCCAGCTCAGGTGTTTCTGTAGGGGCCACTCTGAAACTGACAAAGCCAACTACAGCCTCAAGAAAGATCATTTTCATCAGTGCCTAATTGTATACTACTGGGGAGGAGGCAAGGTTAGAGAGAAAGATAAACTGCTATTGGAGGAAAGGGACTGAAATAATTCCATTCATACTGGGTTTCCTCCTTTTTTTTTTTTTTAATCAGCACTTAAAAGGAACCAAGATTTAAAATCCCATAATTAAGAAAACAAGGATGCTTTATTACCTCTGAAGGATCTCCTAGGAAATCCAGACCAAATAATCCCTGTAAAGACAAACAAAAAGAGCAAGTGAGAAAACTTCACAGAAAGAGCTGCCTTTGCTTGGGAATTTAGGGAATTAACTGAACCTTTTTCATCCCCCCCTTTCATACCAGGAGCAAACTGAATCTGGGATAGTTACTAAGAGAATGATAAGGTCTCTTAGAACAAAGTCAGGTGCTATCCTCTGAGGATCTGGAGGACCTCTCTCTTGACTATCTTTTTCTATATTCTAGGCTTCTGAAGGAGAAAACAGTGCTATGAATAAAAAATACCTTTAATTTTTTGCCACTTTTTTTTGATAACACTTAATCTGTTTGTGATTTTTCCCTGCCATACACCTACTCTTCCCTCCAGGACAGATTGCATTGTTCATTTATATAACTCAGCAGCAAGTTTCATTTGGTGGAAACATTGGCGATAGGCCTAGAACTGACCTAGGAATAGCCCCTTCATTGCTGCTGCACAAACCAGCTAGGGTAGATTCTTTCATTACTTAAGGAAACTTGGCTACGACCTTCTATATCACTAGAATCTAGATTCTTTAGAATTCTACACGCCCTTTACCAACTGAGCCTATATACACAAAGCAGAATGTTGTTATAACCAAGTTATGTTCTAAGTCCTAAAAACTGCTTTGGTTTCAGTTTTCCAAACATGTCTTGCCTAATTGCTTGGGGTGGAGTGGATCTAGTGAAATATTCTAAAGCCATGTTACACTGTATGTGTGGATATAGGATTAAACCTGTGTCAAATGACTTCAATTGAATAGGCCACAGAAATCTTGAGAGATAAGATCATTTGGTGAGAATTTTGGGGTTCAAGACTTCCTTCTCTTAGGGAAGGAATCAAGAGCTCAGGCTATTCTTAGAGTCAAAAAATAAACACACCACTGCCCCTTCCTTTGTCTTCTCTACAATTAACAGATTCTCAGGCATATCTGGCAATGTGATTTCCTTAAGTGGGCAGGTAGTTCAGGAGCTTTTCTGGTCTAGCTCTTCTGACAGGTGGACATCCAGACATCAAATATGAATGCCTGAAAACCATTTCTGTGTGATTTAATCAAACAAGGTAATTGGAGAGACTATTATGATTTTTTTTAAAGATGGCTATCTGTACTTACACAGATGAGAATTTCACATTGATAGAGGACCATTTGTTCTACCCAATAGAACTGAAGTCTACCTGAAAAAGTCTGAAGGGATCATGGGCTTTGACAATGGAGGAGAATACAAGGTCACCTACCATCTTCAGACCTACATCCAGGAGTTCCTCCTCTGACTTCTGTTGCATACAGTGAACCATGCTGGCCGAAGTGACTGTTTTGCATCCAGCAAAAGTTGCAACTTTCTGCAAGATAATATAACAGGGACAATTTATGCTATGAGCCTATACAGATATGAAAGCTGTGCATAAATCCATGTGTTCTTGGACTTGTGATGGTGAAGTATAAAGAAAGTAACACTATATTTGGTGTAGAGGTGCCCTAAACTGGGGAGCTGGGTAAATTAATGCTGCTATCAGTTTTGGCAGTTTACTTTCCTTTTTTTTTTTTAAATTCAGAATTCACATGTAAAATTAAGGGTTTTGGCTAAATGATCTTGAAGGTCTAAATCATATGACTATATATATGACTATAGGTAAAATGCAAAGGGATTACCTCAGCTGCTGCTTTGAGGCTGGAATTATATAGACAATCCATTAAGACAACACCACTCTGAGAAATAGCCCGGTGGAAAAGGTTCTTGGTCAAAGGAGATAAAACCTGAGAGAAGAAAAGAAAGGGGAAAAATTATATTTGAAAAGCAGAGCCAGAGCTAGAATGGGGTGAATATAGCTTGGCCTGGGCACTGAAATTTAGAGGGCACTGATAACATTAAGATTCTTTTCTCAGTATTAAACAACAATAAAAGTAAATTTAGTTCATACCTATATAGCAAGAATAATTCATTAAAATGAGAATTTACCATCTGATGACTACTTCCCCAACTACCTTACCTCAGGTAAGTTTTTTCTCAACCTAAGCCTACCACACATTATGAGTGGTTTCTTGCAGCAGCCTTAAAATATTACCAGGATTTCTCCCCACTCAGGTCCTTTTTTTTTGTAAGGATACCTTCCCTTCTCAAATGAATTCTTAAATAATTGATTTGAAGGAATCCTGGGAAGGAGGCTAAATGACAGGAGTAGTTCTCCCCCAATTAGATTGAATAAAAAAAATAATGAAAAATGCAAAAAAAGCTCCAAAAATCTTCAGTAACAGTAAGAAGAATGAACTTCCTGCCTGAACACAAATTCTTTTTCCCCTAGATAATTAATAACCAATTTATTCATTTTAATAATAGCTTTTTACTTTTCAAAATACATGCAAAGATAGTTTTCAACATCTACCTTTAAAAAACCTTTCGCTCCAATTTTTTTCTATCTCTCTGCCTACCTCTCCCCTCCCCCAAACAATGAGTAATCCAATATAGATTAAACATGTGCAATTCTTCTCAATATATTTCCACATTTATTATGTTGCACAGGAAAAATCAGATCAAAAGGGGTGAAATGAGAAAAAAAAACAAGCAAGCAAACAACAAGAATAACAGCAACAATAGCAAAGGTGAAAATACATATTGTGATCCATATTCAGTTTCCATAGTTCTTTCTCTGGATACAGATGGCTTTTCCCATCACAAATCTATTAGAAGTGCATTGAATCACCTCATTGTTTATTATCACATAATCTGACATAAATTCTCAGGGAACTATAAGTGGAGACTGTCAATTTATCAGCTTCTGATTTCGCCTAGCATCTTTGTTTCTAGACTTCCCTCATTTTACAATCTGGATGCTAGCCAGGGTGGAGAACCACCACTCCCAAGACTGTAGCAGTTTAGTCAGTGACTTTGGGGTTAATCCCTTGTCAATTTACCAAGAGTATTCCTGATCTCAGGGCAGGTAAAACCCTTACCATTCTGGTCCTACTCTCTCCCACAGCCAATATCCTGCCCTTGAGAGGCCCTTATAATATTACAAGAAGCAAAACAAAGGTAATAGAAGGAATGAGAAAAAAGTGGAGGAGACCCAATTACAAAGATTTTTCAAGCCCCTCTTTCAGAAATGTCCTGGGTACCCTTTCTTGACTCTTTAAGACCAGCCCCTGGGGCCCTCATAAGGATCTAAAGAAAGATATGTTTACAGAGGATAGTAAAATCAAAGAGTGAAACTGCTAGAGGTGGTGAATAGTCACCCTTCTGTGGTGTCCCCACACTACAGAGAAGTATGACTTAAAAGCAGAGACATAACTTGGATGAGGTGAATATAGCTTTGTTACAGAGTACCAAAATTTAAAGATCAATGACATTGCTTATAGTCTTTCACTAGCTTAGCCTCCATAAATAATACAAATATCACAAAAATGAAAAATAACAATTCTCTCTGTGTCTTTTCCCCCAACTTTTGCTTCCTCCTACTCTCTCCTCTTCTTCCCAACCTCACCCCTTCTCTCTGTCTCTCTCTCATCCTCTCTCTCTTTCTCTCTCTTTGATAGCTTCTAGTTATTACATTTATATTTAGCTTTGTTGTCTTCTATCTGCTGGTCTTCTCTCTTCAATGTCATACAAGCAATATCATATCCTAACCAAATCCAGGAAAAGGTGCTCAGTTGTAACTTTTATGAAATGTCTACTAAGAAAGAGATCATTGGTTTCTGTTAAAGATGACTAATTTAGGGTTAGAATTGTAACAACAGAGCATTCAAATAAGTTCTAGTTTAAACAAAAGTTAAGCTAAGAAAGTATCTTGCTTTCCATCTACCTACCCTGTAATCCTGCCTTTATAGTATATATTGATAAGAAAGGTTTGTATAGAAAAAAATCCAAGAAGGGAGACTAAGGAATGATCTCACAGGTAGGAGAAAAACTAGGAGAGAGAAGTGCCATATAAATCTACAGAGAAGAGAGTTTTATTTCTTTTATTTTTAAATTAAAGGTTTTTTTATTATTTTCAAAACATATGCATGGATAATTTTCAACATTCACCCTTGCAAAATCTTGTGTTCCAAATTTTTTTCTCTCTCTTCCCCCAACTTCCTTCCCACATAGTAAGTAATCTAATATATATTAAGCATGTAATTCTTCTACACATATTTTCACAAATATCATGCTGCACAAGAAAAATCAAAAAGGAAAAAAAATGAGAGAACAAAATGCAAACAAACAACAATATAAAGAGTAAAAATATTATGTTGTGATTCACATTCAGTTCCCACAGTCCCCTTTCTGAGAGTAGATGGCTTTCTTCATCACAAGACCGTTGGAACTGGCTTGAATCATCTCATTGTTGAAAAGAGCCATGCCCATCAGAATTGATCATCATATAATCTTTCTGTTGCCATATATAATTATCTGGTTTTGCTCATTTCACTTAGCATCAGTTCATGTAAGTCTCTTCGGGCATCTCTGAAATCATCCCATTGATCATTTCTTATAGAACAATAATATTCCATAATATTCATATGCCATAACTTGTTGAGCCATTCTCCAATTGATGGACATCCACTCAGTTTCCAGTTTCTTGCCACTACAAAAAGTGATGCCACAAACATTTTTGCACATATGGATCTGTTTCTCTCCTTTATAATTTCTTTGGGATAGAGGCCCAGTAAAAATACTGCTGGATGAAAGGGTATTCACAGTTTGATATCCCTTTGAGCATAGTTCCAAACTGCTCTCTATAAATGGTTGAATAAGTTCACAAGTTCACCAACAATGTATTAGTGTCCCAGCTTTCCCACATCCCCTCCAATATTCTTCATCATCTTTCGCTGTCATTTTAGCCAATATTAGAGGTGTGTAGTGGTACCTCAAAGTTGTCTTAATTTGCATTTCTCTGATAAATAGTGATTTGGAGCACCTTTTCATATGACTAGAAATGGTTACAATTTCTTCATCTGAAAATTATCTGTTCATATCCTTTGACCATTTGCTGATTGGAGAATGGCTTGAATTCTTATAAATTTGAGTTGGTTCTCTTTATATTTTAGAAATAAAGCCTTTATCAGAACCTTTGAATGTAATTTTCCCCACTTTATTACTTCTCTTCTAATTTTGTCTGCATTGGTTTTGTCTGTACAAAAACTTTTTTAACTTAATATAACCAAAATTATCCATTTTGCATTCAGTAATGTTCTCCAGTTCTTCTTTGGTCACAAACCCCTTCCTTCTCCACAGATCTGAGAAGTAAACCATCCTTTGTTCTTCTAATTTGCTTATAATATAACTCTTTATGTCTAAATCAGGAACCCATTTTGAACTTATCTTGGTATAGGGTATTAATTGTGGGTCAATGCCTAGTTTCTGCCACACTAATTTTTTAACTTTCCGAGCAGTTTTTGTCAAATAGTGAGTTCTTATCCCAAAAGCTGAGGTCTTTTGGTTTTTCATACATTAGATTACTATAGTCATCGACTATTTTGTTCTGTGAAACTAAACTATTCCACTGATTGATTGACTAAAAAAAAAGGATTAGATTATTTAGTTTCCAATTAATTTTTGGTCTATTGTCCCCTAACCTTTTATTGCATGTAATTTTTTATTTTATCATGATCTGAAAAAATGCATTTACTCTTTCTGCTTTTCTGTATTTAATTTTGAAATCTTTATGCCCTAATATACGGTCATTTTTTATATAGGTTCCATATATTGTGGAGAAAAAAGAATATTCCTGTCTGTCTCCATTCAACTTTAACCAAAGGTCTATCATACTTAACTTTTTCAAAATTCTGTTATTCTTCTGAACTTTTTTCTCATCTATTTTGTGTTTCTCTTCATCTGGTTCTGAGAGAGCAAGATTGAGATTGCCCACTAACATAATTTTGCTGTCTAATTCTTCTTGCAGCTCTCTTAGTTTCTCCTCAATTTGGATACTATAACACTTGGTGCATAAATATGTTTAGTACTGGTATTATTTCATTATCTATGGTATCCTTTGGCAAAATGCAGTTTCCTTCCTTATCTCTTTTAATTAGATCTATTTTCACTTTTGCTTGACCTGAGATCAGGATTTCTACCCTTGCTTTTTTTTTTTATCTTCAACTGAAGCATAATAGATTCTGCTCCAGCCTTTTACCTTTACTCTAAATGTATCACTCTGCTTTAAATGTGTTTCTTGTAAACAACATATTGTTGGATTCATTCATTCATTCTGCTATTTGCTTCCATTTTATGGGAGAGTACATGCCATTCACACTCCCAGTTAAAATTACTAACTGTATTTCCTGCCATCTTGTTTTTCCCAAGTTATACTTTCCTTTTTTCCTTTTCCTTTATCTCTCCTCCCCAGTATTTTGTTTATGACTACTACCTCCCTCAAACAGCCCTCCCCTTTTACAGCCCTTCCTTCTTTTTACACCTTTACCCTTCTATTTCTGTTCTCCCTTCTATTAGTTTCTCCCTTTCCTTTCCCCCTTCTCTGCTACTTATCTACAGATGAGACAAGTTTCTCTGTGAAGTTAAATATGTATGATGTTCTCTCTCTGAGCCAAATATGATGAGAGTAAGATTCACACAATGCTTATTCTATTCTTTCTTTCCCTCAATTGTAATAGACCTTTTTTTGCTTCTTCATGAGATGTAATCTACCCCATTTTAACTTCATTTTCTTCTTATTTCAGTAGAATCCTTTTTCTTCCTCATTTCTTTTTTTATGTCATTATAATAAAATCAAAATTACATCTGCAACATCTAAATATACTCATAACAGAGTTACAGATCTCAAGAGCTAAACATATCATCTTCCCATATAGTGATGTAAACTTTTTAACTTTTTAAAAAGAATGTTATTTTTTCTTTCCTTTTTACCTTTTTATGCTTCTCTTGAGTTCTGTATTTGAAGATCAAATTTTCTGTTCAGCTCTGCTCTTTTCATCAGAAATAAATGAAATTCACCTCATTGAATGTCCATCTTTTTCCCTGAAAGATAATGCTGAATTTTGCTAGATAGTTGATTCTTGGCTACAATACAAGCTCCTTTTCCTTTTGGAATATCTCATTCCAAGGCCTTTGATCCTTTAAATTGGAAGTTTCTAGGTTTTGGATAATGCTGATTGTGGTTCCTTGATATTTTTGAATTGTTTCTTTCTAGCTGCTTGCGATATTTTCTACTTGATCTGATAATTCTGAAATTTAGCTATGATTTTTTTTTTAGAGTTTTCATTTTGGGGTCTCTTTCAGAAGGTAATTGGTGAATTATTTCAATGGCTATTTTACCCTCTAGTTACAAGACATCAAGGCAGTTTTCCTTGATGATTTCCTGAAAGTTGATTCTAGGCTCTTTCTTCATCATGGGTTTCAGGAAGTCCAATAATTCTTAGATTGCCTCTCCTAGATCTATTTTCCAGGTTAGTTATTTTTTCAATGAGGTATTTACATTTTGTTCTCTTTTTTTTGGATTTTTTTTAATTCTTGAAATCTCATTGAGTCATTCATTTCCATTTGTTCAATTCTAATTTTTAATGAATTGTTTTCTTCAGTTAGCTTTTTCATCTCTTTTTGCATTTGGCCAACTGAACTCTTAAATGAACTCTTTAACTTTGTTCATGTGATTTTTTTTCTATTTCATAAATTCTGTTTTCCAACAAATTGGTTTCCTTTTCAAATCTATTTTGCAAGGAGTTATATGCTTTTTCAATGAATTGGTTTGCTTTTCAAATCTATTTTTAAGGAGTTATATGATTTTCCATGTCATCAAATATATTTTGTGAGGAATTATTTGCTTTTTCCATTTCATCAAATTTATTTTGTAAGGAAGTATATAATTTTTCCATTTCATTAAATCTATTTTAAGGAGTTTTCTTCAGACAATTTCTGTGTTTCCTTTTCCAAACTCTCTTGCAAAGTTCTCACTTTCTTTTTCTATTTTTTTCTAACTCTCTTTTAAGATTCTTTTTGAATTTTTCCAAGACAGTTTTGTGAGATGAAGACCAACAAGTTGGTCATCCTTTGGGACTTCATCTGGAAATAATTTGCCTTTAGGATCCTGAGGGTTTGAAGTCTGTACTTTTTCTCCTTGAAATCTATCTATGGTCTGAGTTCTTTTTGCTTTTTTTGCTCATTTTTTAAAGGTTGAGATCTGCTCATAGGGCAAAGGGCCAATCCTCCTCTACAGGCTACAGCAGCTTTATGGTAAGTCAGTGTGGCCAAGTCCTGGATTTATAGGCTCATTATTTGCCTTTTTCATTTTCATTGGATGTCTCACAGTTAATCTGCTCATCCATTGCCTTCCAATCAGGACAGAGTAGCCAATGCTGCTGTATTCTGGCTAAGAACCTCTTGGCAGATTCTCCTATCAATGCTACACTGCCCTGGGTCCCTGTGTTGTGCCTGCACTTGTCCACCTCTCCTGTGTCTGATTGAAATAGACCTTTTCTGAAGTTCTTCCAAAATATCTTCTGCTGGAAATTTGTTACACTACAAATATTTGTGGATTCTGTCACTCCAAAACCAGTTCAGAGATGATCTGATTTTGATCTGAGGGACACCAGGAAGAGCTCAGGAAAAAACGTGTTTACTCTACATCATCTTGGCTCTGCTTTCCCTTCCCTCCAGAAGAGAGTTTTTAAAAGATAATTGATATTATCTAAGGTTTCTGAAAAATAAAGAAGAATGAAGATTGAGAAAAGGCTAGTAGATTTGGAAATTAATATATCATTTTTAAACTTAGAAAGAGGAGTTTCAGTTGAATGATGAAATCAAAAGACAGATTACAAAGAAAAGAAGAGAGGGAAAAGAGAGGCAGTAGAGACACTTATTTAAATAGCCTTTTTGAGAAATTAGCCACAAAAGAGAGGAGAGATAAAAGATAATAATTATTTGGGATGGATGGATAAATTAAGGATTTTTGAGGAAGAGGTAGGCATGGGAGTGTTTGTAGACAATAGGGAAATAGCCATGAGATATGAAGGAATTCAAGATTAGTGAGTGAGTTGGAATGATAAAGGAACAATGTACTGGAGAGATTGAAATAGAATTGGATCATGTATTCATGCAGAAGGGTTATCCTAGGCAATGAGAAGGGTCACCTCATCTTATGAGACATGAGTCAAAGGAAGAGTTAGTTGCAGATGGCATATGAGTGATGAGTAAGAGTGTGAGTAAGAGGAAGCTTTTAGTGAATGGCTTCAATTATTTCAGTAAAATTTGATGTAAGGTTCTCAACTGAGAGGGTAGGGGAATGGAAAGCATCAGAAGTTCCAGAAGGATCTAAAGATTTGGAAAAGGCTCTATGTTTAAGTACGATAGTGAGTCAACTAGGGAGGGGTAAAATGATTGCCTACTATTTTGAGGTACTCATTGAGATTATGGGACACAAAATTTTAACAGATTCTCTTAGCACAACTATAGCAATACTATCTAAATTAATTTACATACTTGATGCTATACAATCAAATTATCAAGGGCACATTTTTATTGTTGTAGAATTAACAGATAATAACAATAATAACAAAATTTATATGTTGAAGAAGATCCTGCACTGGTTCTAAACTATTTTTGTGTGTCAATATGTCTGGTTGGCAGCTAGCCTAGTAAACGTATGGATCCCTTCTCAGAATCATGATTATAAATATATAAAATGCATAATGTAACAAAAGAAATTAAATTTGTTGAAATTCAGAAATCAATACTTTTTTTTAAAGTTCATTAACTCCATGTTAAGAACTTTTTTTCTAAGATGTCAGGAGAAATCATTTTAGAAAGGAACAAATGAATAGGAAATATTACCAGAACTAAAAGTATATAAATGTATTCCAAAAGTCTTAGTGCAGCTTTAAGCTACTAAAGCTTCATAAGCTTACCTGCTTAAGCCTCTTTAAGCTATAATAGCTTAAAATTGTACTGAGAGTTTTGAATACCCTGTACTATAAAGCAACATTAAACTATATGATATTGTTTTTAAAAACTCCAAAAAAGGGGGATAAGTAGAACAAATCAGTAAACTAAGACACAAGCAAATGAAAGTAGCATCCTAGTGTTTGATAAACTCAAGGACAAAAGTTACTTGGATGAAAGATTTTTTGGCAATAGCAAAATACTAGAAAATTTGAAAACAAATTTGAGAGAAATTTAGTTTGAATCATCATCTTAAAATTTAAGTCATAAAATGCAGGGAATGGATATAAAAACCAAACAAATGTAGCAACAAAAAAGAAGGGAATAAGACTGATGAGTAGGTTTATAATTAAGAGAATTATTAGTTAAATTAGAGATAGAGATCATAAAAGAAAAAGAAAAGATGATTACTACAAAATTCTAATTTTATAATTACATATATAAAAGCATAATTGTAAGAGAATTGAGTGTGCAGAAAAATATTTATTTTAAGTACTACTGATAATGAATTTTGAATCCAAGATATTTAAGGAATACAAATATGTAACATAAAATGTATGTGAACAGGAATGTATGTGAACATCTTTCAAAAGAACTAAAAATCAATCAGTCCAACAACAAGCATTTATTAAATATCTATTATGTACCAGAACCCTTGTGGGTAAGGGTTGGGTTTAGGAAATACAAAGACAAAAGTGAAATAGTCCCCATTCTCAAGAAGCTTAATAGAAGAGACAATGTATGCATATATTTGTACATACAAAGCAGATATAAGGTAATCTGTATAGAAGAATACTAACATGGGGCATCAAGAAAGGTCTCATGTGGAAAGTGATGCTTTCATTGAATCTTGCTAACAACTAGAGATTGTAAGAGACAAGCAGAGATAACAACAGAGAGCATTCCAGACACAATGGCACAGAAATGGGTGATCTACTTCTATGTTTAGAACTATATGGGAAAAAAAGAGAAATGTAAAATTACAATAGTGAGTGAACTTTAAACCATATAGATTAGCAAGGATTTTTCTTAAATGATACCAGTTTTGGAAATTAGATATAGAAAAAAATATATACTAATACATTGTTGGTGGAGCTATGAAAAGGTCCAGCCATTACTGATATCAGTTTAGAATTATATGAGAAAACTATCTATATTCTTTGACCCAAATTTTTCTATATTGGGCATAGAACCCTAAGGGAAATCAAAAATAGAAACAAATGCCTAGTATATACAAAAAAGTCATAGCATTAGTTTGTGATGGCAAAAAGCCATGAACAAGTGCCTGCTGAGTGATGGGAAAAACAAAAAAAAGACAAATTATGGTATATCAAAATAATAGAATATTGCTATGCAGTAAGAAATTTCAAAAAATGAGAAACTCAAAGAAATGTGGGCAGGGGGAAATATATGAACTAATGTAAAAGAAAATTAAAAACTTCCTTGGGGAATTTATACCCAGCAATGGGATCTCTAGCTTAAAAATTGTTGTTATTTTGGATCTATTTTCTTGGTGTAATTTCAAATTCCTTTCCAGAATGGGTGGACCACAAGTCTATCAACCTATCAACAATGAATCAATTTACTTGTCTTGCTTACCATCTCAGGCAATGAGAATGAGAGGGAGAGAATTTGGAATTCAATTAAAAAAATGAATGTTAAAATTGTTTTTAACATATGATTGGAAAAATATTTTTCAAGGTAAAAAAAAAACAAGTAGCTTTCCTTATACAATGTATGATGAGAAAAAAGGAACTGGAAAGTTGTCTTTAGCTCACAATTGGCCTTACCATTCCTACCACCCCCACTACTACAGTCAATTTAAAGAGAGGGAGAGAATAGAGAGAGAAGAGAAAAAAGAGAAAGAGCCAAGGGGCAGAGAAGAAAAAAGAGAATATGACAGAGAGAACAAGAAGCAACAACAAAGAGAAACAAGCTTTTTTATCACCCCACAAATTTTTCAAATGCCACATTGACTATGAAGCTGTTTTAATCTCTCAAGAATTTTCTCCCCTTGGACCTCATGAATTCTTTGTTCAATACATTTTAATACACTTAAATGGAATATTAGATATTTTAGTCATCTATGTTTGTGTATTTTCCCCTCTATCTGAATTATAAAGATTATAAATAAAATTTTGCATTTCTCCCATTACCTAATTCTATGTACACAATAGTCACTTAATAAATGTTTGTTGAATAAATTAGAAAAGAGGAAAATAAGTAGTTAACACAAAAAGAGGAGAAGAACAATCGGAAAGACCTTACTCCTGGCATGAATCTTTCTGAGGCAAGACACAGTACACTTGAAAGCTCACCAATGCTGAAACACTGACACCTCCCGCTGACTCCCCAAAGATGGTGACTGAGCCTGGGTCTCCTCCAAAATTGGCAATGTTCTCTTGTATCCATTGGAGTGCAGCCACTTGATCTAAGTAACCCCAGTTTCCCCGAGCATGTTCATCTCCAGTGCTGCAAGGAAGAGGAGACAAGAAGTAAACAATTGAAAAGATGGAAAAGAATGTTAGAGAGAGTCACAACTCAAATGCAGGGCCAAAAACTATCCATTAATGACAAATTTGTGGTATCAGAAATAGTGAGTAATGTTGAGTTTCCCTTTCTAGTTCATGTAAGTCATTTCCTCACCTTGGTTTTTTGTTTGCTTTGTATTGTTTTTACTTATCTGACATGTAGATGGGTCCTATTCATTAACTGTGAGACTTTTGGCAAGTTATTTAGCCTGTCTACCTGAGTTTTCTTAACTGTAAAAAGCATGTACCTTATAGATAAGGTAAAACTCAAACAAGATAGTATTTTTAAAAAGTACTTAGCACAGTGTCTGATCCTTAGTAGATTCTTAAGAAATGCTTTTTCCCTTCTTCCCTCCCCTTTATTATATGTAAATTTCCTGGGCATAGGAAGTATGTGTTTGATTTCAAACCCTGATTTTGCCTTCTGGGGGCTCTATCAGGATTCTTAGCAGAATCCCCCAGAAGGCTCAAGATGCAATCTCTATTACTGTGGTGCTCATCTTCTTGTGGTCTCTCACCATGATGATGGTGATGTGCAGAATCATAACTAGCATGAGGAAAATGATGATTTGCTTTATTTAGCCAACATCTAGGGCATGGAATGTCTTTCCTTCCTGGGATTGTGCATATAAGGGGTGGGAATGAGGATCAATAAAACAATAACCTTTTCTCCTTCTGATAAGCATCATGACCATGCCTTGACATCTCAAGACTTGCTCTTCATATTGCTTTTCTCTCAGGACCACTATTCCCCCAACTCCCTTGAGGTGAAAACTAGTGATTGTTCTCTTTGCACAACTATAGCCAAAGTCAGACCATTCTCTTTAATACCATGCCCCTCCTCCACAGGCACAATGGCTTTTGCTCAAGGTAAAATGATTCTTAGTTTTGGCTCAGAACATGTCTTTTTCTCATATTGTTTCCCTCCCCAAAATGTCTTCTTATGATCTTTCTGCTCATGTTCCAAATCTAGTAGGAAGTTTTTTATTACTACTCCAGAGCACAGTGATTTCTCCCTCAGCTTTAACTTCTCTTGGTTCTCAGTTTATTTATCCAAAAAACGAGGGGGTTATAGTAGATTACTTCTAAAGTCCTTTTGATTCCTTTTAGCATAAATATCTTTATATTGTTAACTTAATTTTTTCAAGTGTACACCATCTTCCCAGCTAAATAGTGACTTCTTTCATGTCAAAGGATATGCCTAACATTTTTATATCTGCTTTAGAACCCAACACAGAACTAGATACAAATCCTTGTATCTGATACTCAGCATTCAATATGTAAATATGTAAATGTAAACAGCTAAGTGGTGCCATAATATACTCAGTGCCAGGCCTGGAATCAGGAAGATTCATCTTCTTGAATTCAAATCCACCCTCAGACACTTACTAGCTTTGGGACTTTGGGTAACTCATTTAACCCTGCTTAATTCAGTTTTCTCATATGTAAAATGAATTGGGGAAGGAAAAGGCAAACCACTTTGCTACCTTTGCCAAGAAAACTCCAAATGGAGTCACAAAAAGTTGAACCCCACTGAAATGACTGAACAATACAACGGTCAAGAGTAATGGTTTCTATCAAGATTACAATCTGTCCATGTTTTAACCTTCACTTTAATCTTCTCTTGTGACTAAAAGAAGTTAAATGATTTGTTGAGGGAGTAAGTGGTCAAGAGAGAATTTAAACTTCAGTACTCTTTCTGTAATACTTCATTTATGGGATAACACTTGGAATAGTTGTTGGATACTGATGATATTTTAGACCTTATGCCATAGTGTTGAGTTCAAGGGGGGCCACAAAAATGTTGGGGTTCCAACTGGTGTTGTGAGGTGAATTTGCAGGCTTCGATCCATCTAAAAGTCAAGGAGCAAAGTCTATTTTGATTGGCGTGTTAATTGAAGTGGGCAAAATTCTAAAAAAAATTAGAAAAGAACCAGGAGCAAGAAAATAAATATATAGGGAAAAGTTAGAGAAACAAGATGTTTCATATCACTGATAAGCTAATTTTATGGTTTAGAGGTGGAGTTGAGAAGTGGTCTGGTTATGACTGTGCACAGATGCAATACCCATAGTTATATAGGGTAGAGCTCATGGGGGCAACCTTCTGGAAGTGTATTTTTAGGTCTGAAACATCACTAGGTTAAGTGGCAGGCATCCAGTTTTGTTCTGTGCCTGGAGTAACTTTAAGCACCTCATTATTATTGCTCATTAGTCTCAGAAATTACATTATCACTGACCAACAGGTTGTTATCTGACAGTTAGCAATATTTTTGGGCTCAGCAATCTGGTCATACAGAGTAAACTGGGGTAGGATAGTGTTAAGGAGAAATGTATAATTTTTCCCCTTTTTTCTTTTTTTCTTTTTTCTGGTTATAAATGTACATTAATTTTTTAAATATACATTTCTTTATGAGTCAGGTCGGGAGAGAAGAATCAGAACAAAAGGGAAAAACCATGAGAGAAAAAATATAAAAAAGGAAAAAAGTGAATATAGCGTGTGTTGATTTACATTGTCTCTAAAATATATCATTTCCAATTACAGAACTTAGCCAGGTAGTCTTGGGGTTATTATTTCATCCTTCCTAAGGATTGTACCATGTCAAATTTGTGACTTCAAGAACATTAAATTAGAGAAGTCAACCAGGACTCATGTAGGCTAGGTAACAATAAAGAACATAAACAATAGAAATGGTCTCTATCATAAGTTCACCATATTCATGTGTCAAGGATTTTTTGAGAGTAGTTGCTATAGGAGGATCACATCATTTAAGATTTGTATAATGTTTAAATTAGGTTGATAGTGCTCAATATTATTTGAGGTGAGTTCCTAGATGATAGATCTTACCTATAAAATCCAAAAATTCCCAGGCGATACTGAATGGCCACCACAACGACGTCCTCAAGAGCCGCAAGGGCTAGACCGTCATAGGTTGATGCAGCACCCACCACCAAACCCCCTCCATGGATCCACACCATCACCTGGGGAAGTAAGGAAGAATCCTTTTGGTTAGAGAAATCCAGAGTTAAGAAAATTTGACAGAGCTCACTTATTCTAGCCTTACTTTCAGGAATATTAATTAATATCTAAATCACTCAGGCTAGAAGATGTACCCTATATCCACTCTCTTAGAACTAATTTTACAGATAATATAATTGATGCTCTGACAGATTAAATAACTTACCTGAAGTTACAAAGTATCAGAACTTGAATTGAAACCTAAATGCCTTGTCTACAAATCTAGTATTATTCCGCTAAAACATATTGTCTCCCCTTCAGTGATATTTAGGGAGCCAGTACAGTGAAATAGAACAGGCATAGGTCTAGGAGCTAGAAACCTCTCACTTCTACTACCTTATTATATGAACTTAGATAACTTGCTTTTCCTCTAAATGTCTCATTTTATACCAAAAAGAAAATGAGAATGTTGTACTACATGATCTCCAAGATGTTTTTCAGCTCAGACCTTCTGATTCTGAGTACCCTCTGATGGATAGATGAAAGCAAAGGTGTACTGGTGGAAATGTGCAAGACATAATTTTAATTCTAATTTGTTTGATTAACATTTTCTCTATTATTTACATCTAGACAATCAAAAAATAATTAATCAAGTGCGCTTTGTAGCATTTGTGGATTTCAGCAGTGCATGAAAATGAACAATTGGCTTCCAGTGACTAGTCTGAACAGGCTCTAGCATACCTTGGAATAGAAGGAAGGAAGAAATGCCTCCAAGGAATAATCCCTGTATTCAGTGTTTTTCTACCACATCCCCCAACTAGTTTACTCTCTGAAAGGTCTAGTAAAATGATGGAAACCAATAAATAGAAACAAATAATGTAGATCTTAGCTTTTTGGGCATTATTAATTGAGAAGAAAAACACTGGTGATGAAGGAAAATAGAAAGTAATACTGTGCTTCCATTTTCAACTTTGTTAAAGAAATGTGATATTTAAAAAGTTTGAGAGAAATAATTTCTGGGTAATTTAATTATTTTATTAATAATAATGCCATAATGTTTATTAATAAAAGGATGATCATTTGGTCATCTCTCCTTAGACCAAAGACAATAATAAAAGGGAGTTCTGAATTTATATGTCCTCTGGAAGAGGAGTGCTCCTGAATATGGCAATCAACTCTGATTGGTTAAGAATTAATGAGAGGGGGACTTTACAAAGAGAAGTGAACTTGCTCTAATATGGGGTGGGGAGTGACATCATGTCATCTTGACCAGAGAGCTATCTCTATACCCAGATTACCCGTAGTCTTGGCCAATTTAAACAATCTATATCCCCAACCCAAGTTTGAGCTAGTTCCATGAATTAGCAACCCAGAATGAGGAGAATGTTAATCTTAACATTCATGAGTCTTACCCTTGAGAGACTAGACAAGAAAATAAGACAGGGAATAAGGCTAGGGTCTCCCAGTTTTAATAACTATATATTAGTATAACAGAGAAATAACAATTTCTCTCAAAAACTAATGATGTTTACCTTGGAGAAGAATTGGGAGAGGTGAGACTATATAATTATTAGCAAATATATATAAAGGGCTAGCATGCAGAAAAAAATTAACTTATTCTGTGTGGCTTCAGATGGTTAAACAAGAAGCATTGAGTGGAAATCATAGGGAAACAGATTTTAGCTCAATGTTGGAAAAAAATTTCCTAACAATATGAATTCCCTGAAAAGAAAATAGGCTGGGCGCAGCTAGGTGGCGCAGTGGATAGAGTAACAGCCCCGAAGTTAGGAGTACCTGAGTTCAAATCTGATCTCAGTCACTTAATATGCCCTAGCTGTGTGACCCTGGGCAAGTCACTTAACCCCAATTGCCTAAGCAAAAAAAAATCCAAGAAAAAGAAAGAAAAAAAGAAAAAGAGAAAAAAAAAGTAAATAGGCTGCCTCGGTTCATCTCTCATTTTTCTCAATGGAGTTCTTCAAGTAGTGGTTTCTTTACCATTTTTCAAGTATGTTGTAGAAGAGACTTGAGTTCTGCATAGTGTGGCTAGATGATCTCTGAGTTAGTTCTAATTTAGAAATTCTATAAGCTGAAGTTTATAGAAGCTGGAGAATCTTCAAATGATGGTGATCATGGTGGATAAAGTCCTCAAAACTAGGTCTTATAAGGGTTAATTGAATGAAGAAAGGATATCTAGCTGGGAGAAGATTGAGATAGAATGTGCTGTTTTCATGTTTGTAAAAAAATGGCATAGAAAAATTAGTGTTCATGAACAGAGCTAGAGCCAGAGAGAAAATATTAAAAGAAGGAAAATTAATTTTCAATAAAAGGAGCACTTTCTTTTTTTTATTAATATTTTAATTTGCAAAACATAAGTATGGGTACTTCCTAAACATTAACCCTTACAAAGCTTTCTGTTACAAATTTTTCCCCTCTACTCCCCACCCCTCCCCTAGATGGCAGGATATCCACTACATGATAATTATGTTAGAATACTTAAGAAATCAAATATATGTATAGTTATTGCGACACATCATTTTTTTGTGCAGGAGAAATCATATCTACAAGAAAGAATAATCTGATAAAGGAAATACAATGCAAGCAAACCTCAGTAGAGAACATGAAAATGTTATGTTGTGGTCCACATTTCACATCCCTCTCTCTGGGTGTATATGGCTCTCTTCATCGAACAATTGGAACTGGTTTGAAGCATTTCATTGTTGAAGAGAGTGATGTCCATTAGAACTGATCCTCATACAGTATTGTTGTTGCTGTGAATAATGATCTCTTGGTTCTGCTCACTTCACTGAGCATTAGTTCATTCAAGCCTCTCCAGGCCTCTCTGAAATCGTCCTGCTGGTCGTTTATTACACAATAATATTCCATAACATTCATATACCATAATTTATTCAGCCACTCTCCAATTGATGGGCATCCCTTCAGTTTCCAGTTTCTAGCCACTACAAAAAGGGCTGCCACAAACATTCTTGCACATTTGGGGCCCTTTCCTTCCTTTATGATTTCTTTGGGATATAAGCCCAATAGAAACACTGCTGGGTCAAAGGGTATGCATAGTTGGATAACCTTTTGAGGATAGCCCCAAATTGCTCTCCAGAATGGTTGGATCTGTTTACAAGTCCACCAACAATGCAACAGTGTCCCAGTCTTCCCACATCCCCTCCAACATTTATCTTTATCTTTTCCTGTCATTTTAGCCAATCTGACAGGTATGTAGTGGTACCTCAGAGTTGTCTTAATTTGCATTTCTCTGATCAGTAGTGATTTGGAGCACCTTTTCACATGATTATAAATAGTTTTAATTTCCTCATCTGAAAATTGTCTGTTCATATCCTTTGACCATTTATCAATTGGAGAATGGCTTGAATTCTTATAAATATGAGACAATTCTCTATATATCTTAGAGATGAGACCTTTATCAGAACCCTTAAATGTAAAGATTTCCCAATTTGATGCTTCCCTTCTAATCTTGTCTGCATTAGTTTTGTTTGTACAGAAACTTTTTAACTTAATATAATCAAAATTATCTATCTAGTGTTCAATTAAGAGTTTCAGATCTTCTTTGGACATAAATTTATTCCATCTCCATAAGTCTGAGAAGTAAACTATCCTATGTACCTCTAATTTGGTTATAATATCACTCTTTATATCTAGATCATGAACCCATTTAGATCTTATCATGGTGTGTGGTGTTAGGTATGGGTCCAGCCTTAATTTCTTCCACACTAGTTTCCAATTTTCCCAGCAGTTTTTGCCGAATAGTGAGTATTTATCCCAAAAGCTGGGGTACTTGGGTTTATCAAACACTAAATTGCTAACATTATTACCTAGCTTGTCCTGATATACTATCCTATGCCACTGATCGACTGCTCTATTTCTCAGCCAGTACCAAATGGTCTTGATGACCGCTGCTTTATAATATAGTTTTAGATCTGGTACAGCAAGGCCACCTTCATTTGCCTTTTTTTTTCATTAATTCCCTTGAAATTCTTGACCTTTTGGTCTTCCAAATGAACTTTGCTACTATTTTTTCTAGGTCTGTAAAATAATTTCTTGGGAGTTTGATTGGTATGGAACTAAATAAATAAATTAGTTTGGGTAGTATTGTCATTTTTATTATATTTGCTCAGCCTACCCATGAGCACTTAATGTTTTTCCAATTTACTAGGTCTGATTTTATTTGTGTGGAAAGTGTTTTGTAGTTTAGTTCATATAGTTTCTGACATTCTCTTGGCAAATAGATTCCCAAATATTTTATCCTATCAACAGTTATTGTGAATGGAATTTCTTTTTGTATCTCTTGCTGCTGAACTTTGTTGGTAATATATAAAAATGCTGATGATTTATGTGGATTTATTTTGTATCCTGCAACTTTGCTAAAGTTGTGAATTGTTTCTACTAGTTTTTTTAGTTGAGTCTCTAGGGTTCTCTAAGTATACCATCATGTCATCTGCAAAGAGTGATAATTTGGTTTGCTCATTACCTATTCTAATTCCTTTAATCTCTTTTTCTTCTCTTACTGCCAAAGCTAACATTTCTAAGACAATATTAAATAATAATGGTGACAGTGGGCAGCCTTGTTTCACTCCTGATCTTATTGGGAATGGTTTGAGTTTGTCTCCATTACATATGATGCTTGCTGATGGTTTTAAGTAGATGCTACTAATCATTTTAAGGAAAAGCCCATTTATTCCTATACTGTCTAATGTTTTTAATAGGAATGGGTGTTGGATTTTATCAAATGCTTTTTCTGCATCTATGGTGATAATCATATGGTTTTTGTTAATTTGGTTATTGATATAATTGATTATGCTGATAGTTTTCC
>JAJPUD010012417.1:0-49394 GCA_023553655.1 Myrmecobius fasciatus | reverse complement strand
AAAAAAAAAAACAAGAGTGTTGCACTAGTGTCAACAAAGGTGGACACCTCCTGCCCTTATATGAGCAAGGAGACATCTCCAACAGGAGTCACGGGAATAATGATCATGGTCTGAATATCTCCCTCCTGGTGCTATGCCTCCTGCCAACCCTCCATGGAACCATGACATGCTAAGTAATCAGAGTTGTGGTATGAGGTCACAAAGTTAGAGATGTGTCCAGAGAGGCCAATTAACAGAGATGTGGATTTAAGAAAAGACATCTTTATCAGAGTGATCTGAGATGAACCAGGTCAAGGGAGGAGACCTGAAATTTTCCTCATGAAGAAAGGTGAGCTCAACCAAAGAATGAGCCCAGGATTGGAGCTAAGAAAGAGCAGTAGACTCCCCAGAGGAGGGGATGGAGGGCCAGATTCTGAAGAAATCTCTGGTGACACCTAGTCTGTTTCCACTAGTACAGAATGTCCATCTGATTCAGTTCCAGCTAATCCCACTTCTGACACCAAAATAATATGCGCTTAAGTGTTCTTCCTTTTCAGGATAATTGGGGTAGAGCAGAATTTAATATCAGACTCCCTTTCAAATCTTTGGCAGTGGATTCACTGGAAATAATGGGTCCAATAATAAGAAATGCTTGGAATCAATGGACCTTGTACAATTGAGATTTTGTATGATACCATTAGGAAAAATGAACTCAAGTGTGGTTATGCTTATTTTGGTCTCATTTTAACTAAGATAGGTCTCTCCTAATAAAATACTATGATAAGTTAGAATTTATTCTATTACTTGGTATAAAGATAAAGTGTTGGAAAAATTCATGAGTCATAAATTTGTTAATTGTATGATCTTAAAACAAATTACCTCAATTTATCAATCTGAAAAGTGGGTAAAATAATATTTAATATTAACTTGATAATTCATTGTATTAGAAATATTATTAAAATGGTAACTTCTTTTTAATCTGGATTCTTTAGGGTTATAGATTCAATTGTTAAAAGAATGATTTAAATTGTTTAAAACTATTCATTTAGTAGTGTAATAGGTAATAATAATGTTTTTGCTGTGAATTTTTAAAGAAGAAATTTCTTTAAGATATCCTCATTTATAAAATGAAAAGTTCTAAGATTTTAGAAACTCTTTAAGTACAGTAAGAAATTTTAACAACAATGGCTTCTAATGCATGTTTTGAACTGATGTGATAATAACAGTTGTAAATTTAAACCAGTAAAGCCTTATATGTACCTCCTAATAGAGATTCATTTCTCTTATAAGATTTTATTTGGTATATGTATATTTTATAATTTTTGCTAATTGAGTCTATAATGAAATGTGTTTTGAACTGATACCTCTTCCAAACTATGAGGATTGTGAATTTAAAAGCCACTTGTAAGATAAATGATTTTCTATATAAATATAATTTGGACAGGCATCTGATTGAATTAAAATCATCTGATTAGTTCAGAGGCTTGTTTCATATTTTAAATTCATGGTATTGTGAATGTTATTGTCATTTTTCTAATTTTCCAGTATTGTAAATTATGGGAAACTATTGATTGAGAAATGTTTTTAAGGGAATAGTAATGTTGTATCATTGGGAAATTTAATTCTTTTAAAATTTGTATTCTGTGAAATATTGATTGAATTATTAGAAGCTGTTGTCAGCATGCTAAGATCTATGAAACACTTAATTGGGTATAATTTAAAAGGAAAGAACAATAATTGCTTACTTTTTGTAAAATAAAAGGAGGGTAAGAGAAAGATCTTGTAAAAAGAAATTTTATTTTCAAAGTGTTTGTTGTTGTTGTGTTTTTTTTTTGTTTTTTTTTTTTTTTTTTTTTGCTAAGGCAATTGAGATTAAGTGACTTGTCTAGGGTCACACAGCTAGGAAGAATTAGGTGTCTGAGACCAGGTTTGAACTCAGGTCCTCCTGACTTGAAGGTTGGTGCTCTATCCACTAAGCCACCTAGCTATTCCATTTGCAAAGTTTCTTGAGCAAGGTCATGAAAACCTTATTAGCCCAGTGAAAGAATTTGTAAATCAGTTTGTTTAGGGAACAGGATCTCCACCCCCTCATTGTAAACATTCCATGTAAAGAGGAAGTAATTAAGAATTTATTTATATTATAGAACTGTTTGGGGGGGAATTATGAAGTTATATCTGGAATAGTCTTACTAAAATTATACCTTTGTCTCTATACTTAAAGATGTTGTTTTTGTTTTAGAGGTTAGTATGCAATACCTCAGAAGATTGATAACTGGTAGTCTAGAAACTAGTAGCAAGTGTATTCTGAGAGCCTCTTTTTAAGTAAACTATTATATATTTAGTGAATTTATGTAATAGTATTGCTTTGTTAAAGTGTCATGTTTTCCCTTTAAATCAGGATGAATTTTAAGGAAAATAATAGAAGAAAAGAATGTCATGTAAAATCTTGTGTGTGTTTTAAGATGAACTGATAACTTTGTATTTGCTAGATAATTTATTGCAACAATATAAGAGCAATTTATAACAATTATGTTCAGCCCTGTTGTGATCAGTGAGACTGCTGTTTGAAGTGAAACCTTTTGAGACCATGATTTTTCTTTTTGAGCTTCATTTTCAGATTTGTTGTGTCCTTGAACTAAGGTTTTACCACTTCAAGAAAAATGCTTCTAGCTCAATGGAAATGATGTCTGTGATCCCTGGTAGTAAATATTTGTCCCTGGAGAAAAGGTTGGGGGTGGGGCAATTTTGGGAAGATTAAGGTAAGACCCTCTTGACTCAGTTTCCCATATAAGAAATCTTTCCACATGGCTAATTCTGTACTTAGCTGTGGTATGTTGTCATACACTTGGCTGATGTATTTCTTATTTGAAATGAAATGAAAATACGGTAATTTATCATATTATACTTATGTTTAGTCACTCTGTGCCCTTGGGCTTAGGCCTGAAGATTAGTATTGATACTATTATAAGCATGTCCCTATTTTTTCTTTTCATAATAAATCTCTCTAACCAGGGCAAATTAAACTATGCTTTTTATAATGAATTTTATTACTGCAATACCTTAGCACCTCTTACTATTTCACTCTGAGATTATAGTCATTTACATATCCTGAATATCTGGGGAGATAAGTATTTGGACTTGTCATCTGCCTGTTATAGTTATATTTGTGTATTAAAGCTCTTAAATTTTTTAGAATGATATAGAAGAAATTAGACTACTGCAGATACAAATTTATTAATTAGTAAAATTGTAAGAATTAGCTTCTGTTTTTTTAAAGAAAACATCATTACCACCAGTTATCTTTGAAAAGAGTAGTTTATGTTCTATTTTATGCTACTTTAAAGAGAAATCCAATTTTTTAAAGATGTATGATTTAATTTGGAATTACCACCTGTGTATTAAGCATGTACTGAAGTGAAAACATGTTTTACCATAGGCAATTCATCTGAAATGTACTGTTTTTATGTACAATTTGAAATTGTTGCTTAGTATATTTATCCTTTTCATTCCAGATCTTTTGCTACAACTGGAATATGCAACTTTTGAGTAAATTCATTTGTGTAATAGAAGTCATCTACTTGCAAAAAATATTATTGTTTATGTTCTCATGTAAGGATTAAATCCTATTTCTCTTAAGGGAGGAATTGAATTATAATTAATTTTTTTAAAAAAGTTCTAAATAATTACAGTAAAAAAATTGCTCATGAGAGCAACAATATCAAATGATTACTTATTTAATTTTAAAGGTTTTCAGAAATTTCAAAGGTTTTAGGAATTTTATCTTCTGGGGTATTATAAAAGTATTTACCTTTTGACTTTTCAGTTGGAATTTGAATTTTGTAAATGTACCACTGTAACAGTTTGCTAAGTTATATCACAGGGAGTTAAATGATAATGAAGTAAAAGACAATTTAGAAAAGCGTTCTTAACCCAAGTTTATATGCCTACTTTGGTAAATATTAAATCTTGAACTAGAAAAACTCATTTTATAGGTCACATCCTCATGTTTTTTTAATATTCTACAGCCTGATGTTGACAGTAATTATAGCAAGTCTAGGGTTTAGATAAAGAAAGAAACAAGAAGGGGTTATTTAAAAATTTTAAATCTCTGACGTTTTAACTAAACTATGGGTTCCTAATCTAATACTTTTTTGTAGCTCTATTAATGATATCAGAATCAAAAGGTTTCATCTGATTTTTTTACCAGGTGAAAATTTTACAAAAGTGTACCCAAGTGTATTAATATCTATTTTGTGAAAGATTTTAGCAGGTACATTTAAGAATTTCTACAAACAATATGGAATTAGAAAAAAACAAAACTCCTAAAGAGAAGACATCAGAGGTAACCTGAGAACAAGTCCTATTCCAAGGCCAAATGACTATATGGGACATCTGGGATCCAAGATAAAACATGCTCATTAAATGGAAATTGGGACCTGGGAAATTAGGAGACTTGATGTTAGCTAATGTTATTGTCCTGTTTTTGCTTTTGTTATACTATATCTTTGTGCTGAATTTTCTTAATTGCCTTGAGACTTGTAAATCTCTCTGAATTTAATCCATGATTTTGATGCTTTTAGTATGGTATGTGCCATGATTAATTAGGTTTTTTTTTTTACTTTTTTTAGACTTTGCATTAGTTACTATGTTAAATCTGCCCTAAAGTTGTGCTAGAAGAATTGGCATCTGTATATTGTTAATAATAACTGTAGTAAAGATCTTATAGGATTAGCTTATAGATAAGAGATTTATGAGGCATGCTTGTCTCTCATTAATCAAAGGGAGAATTGGTACGAACAATATTAATTCTTTATCATTTTCTTATTGATCCCATTTACAATTAATTGCTCTGGTCCTGTAACTGCTTAAGGCATAGCTCTCTTTCTCTGAATTTGATTCAGAATTCAACTCTTATAATGAATTAAGTTTAAAAATCTAGCTTTCCTGCCAGTTACTGATATATTCTTGCTTCAAAGAATTTAGCTGACATTGTGGGATGCTGTATAAACACAAAGAGAGTCAGATCTAATCTCTTTGTACCACTAAGTTATCCTTCAAAAATGTCTGGTTTGCTATCCAAAAAAATTGGCTCACTATCTTTTACTTGGTCTCAAACAATGAGCACTTAGTTTCAGGAGAGAAAGAGGGAGTCATTAGTAACCGTATTACCAAACTTATACCTAATCATTGTTCTCTACACCGAAGCTCTGTAAATAATCATGTTGCCCTCAATCCTATGATGTCACTACCCTGTTCTACTCTTTGTTCTGCACTCTTTAAACTTTATAAAAGAGGAGTTTTCTGCTTTCTCAAGACTTTTAACACAAATGGAGACAAGTCATTGACTCCATTGTTGATGGGTTGCATGCTTCTGTTAATAAATGTTATCTTGCTCAGAGAATTGCCTCACTTTACCCTTTTGTTCAATTTTCCTCATAATAATCTCTTTGGGTGCAATCTAAGATGCTGTCTCTTGACTGAGGCGAGTTATCTCTCTTCCAAAGGGAGAGCACCCTTACTTTGTATTATCTGGTATTCTCATAAATACTTTCTCTGATTTCTATTTTGCTATTAAATTGAATAAATGGATTTTTGATAATTCCTAACGTGTGTTCATTGTGAAACTGGTCTTTGGTGGGAAGGGAGTGGAGCCTTAGATTTAAAACTTGAGGTCCATCTCTTTCCTCCCTCTAAATGAAGTGATAAAAAATTATCTTGAACCTGAAAATTATATACCTTAGATTAACAAAATTTAAGGGAACAGATTTTATATATACATACATACATGTACATATATTTACATATATCCATACATACACATGTGTTTGTATAGTTCTAGTCTATACTCCCTCTCACTCAGAAGAACATAGCAGCCAAACTTCTAACTCAAATCTCCTGCTTCTCTTCTGAGAGGAGTTAGTCTCCTTTGGAGGAGAATGGAGGGAGAGAGCCTAGAGCTGTCTATTCTGCCTCCTTTTGAGCCATACAATAATACTTCCATGCTACATGTAAAGAACAGCCATTGCAACACATGAATGTAATAGAACAATAATGTGCTGTAAGAAATTATTAATATTGTGAATGCAGAGAAATATGAAAAGATTTACATGATCTGATGAAGACTGAGAAAAAGGAAGCTATGAAAACTACACAATGGCCACAGCAATATAAATGGACAAATAAGCACAAAATAATGAAAAGTAACTGTTGAAAAGCTAAGAAGAATTAGCATGGCTCTATTTGAGAGTTATGGAAAAAAAAACAGTCCCAGCTACTTTGCAAAGGTGAGAGACTCATAAGTATTGTGCATTCCACATATTTTCAAACATTTTCCTAAGTGTATTGCTCAGTTTTGCTTTTGTTTTCTTCTATTTTTCTTTTATAATTATATATATGCATAATTATAATAATGTTTATTATATGAAATTGCTCACTGGAAGGTAAGCAAGGAGGGATCCTGGGAGAAATTCTGGTAAAATAAACAGCAACAAAAAAGAATATCAGTAATTTTTTTTTTTAAGTTGATGATCACTGGTATAGTTTCCTGGTCACCTGAGCATAAAATCCAGTGCACAAGAAGTTACCTTAAGCTTAACACAGGCTTCTGACTAGTGATCCATTATGACAAATGCTGAAGCAGGAAAACAACTGAAACAATACTGTATCCTTCCTTAATATTCTTTCCAGTTATAGTTAAGTAAACCACTATAGCCCATAGAAACTTCAGGAGTCCTTGTACCGATTCATACTCACTTATGGCAAGTCATGTCCTCAGGAGGCAGATAACTACACTTTCCTTCTCAAAGTTGTAGGGGAAATTCTGAATGTTTGGGGAGCGTTATTCTTCTAATGTTGACACACATCCCCAATTTACTGTTTTCCCTAATTTCAGTCACTAATTATAGTTAGAATCTTTTCTACCTCATTGATAGACTCAGTGATTAGCACTTTAATAACATTTAGCCAATTAACAACAATTAGCTTTTACAAAGGGCTATTTGTTGAGAAGATGAAACAAAAAGAATACAAGCACATCTTTCCTCTAAACTAAGGGAACATACTCTCCCCTCTGCTACCTCAGTTCACCACAGAAAAAAGTAGGCACAAATTTAAAGTAGTTACTGCAAAATATTTATCTCACCAAGTTCATTTCCAAATATGGCATGATCATTCTTACAGCTATAGAATCGTGCATACCCTTTGATAAAGCCATGTCATTGTTGAGCATGTATCCCAGACATCAAATAAGAGGGAAAAGGATCCACTTGGAAAAATGTTTGTAACTGCTCTTTTTGTAGTGGCAGGGAATCAAAAATTGAATGGATGCACATTAGTTGAGGAATGGCTAAATTAGTTATAGCATATGAATGTAATGAAATATTGTTCTATAAGAAATGATGAGCAAGCAGGCTGATTTCAGAAAAGCCTGGAAAGACTAATATGAACTGAGACTGAGTGAAGTGAGCAGAACCAGGAGAACATTGTACACAACAACCACAAGATTATGTGATGATCAACTACAATAGACAGCTTTTCTCAGCAATACAATGATCCAAAACAATTTCAATTGACTTGGGATAGAAATGCCATCCAAATACAGAGACTGAATATCGATTGAAGCATAGTTATTTTCACCTTTTTGTTTATTTGCTTGCTTTTTCTTCCTCATAGTTTTTTTTTCCCTTATAGTCTAATTTTTCTTGCACAGCATGGAAATATGGAAATATAATTTAAAATATTGTACATGTATAATCTATATCTGAGGGATAAAAATATTTGGAATACAAAATCTTGCAAAACTGCATGTTGAAAACTTTTTTCATGTATTTGGAAAAATAAAACACTATTGAAGGAAAAAAAAATTTTCTTGTAGGATACTTTGTCTTGGCTGCTTCTTGACTGAGTTCCATAGAACAGTCTTCATGTCTGTGATCCTAGCTGGGCTTGGTTGTCTGAAAACTTATGGATGCTAGTTTTAGGATTCTTAAAAATCTCACAAGACCCTTTACTAAAAGAAAGAATACACAAAAAATTAGATAATCTCCCTGTCCTAGACACAGGTTTATTGTAGGAACCATGTGCTCACTGGCCTATTGTGAAACTCTTCTCACATTGGTCTTCTGAAGCTTAGAAACTCTTTCTTCTTTATACTTCATAGCCAACAGGAAGGAAAGAAACTGAATGTCTCATCTTGGGCCTATCTTAAACATTAAATTCTGGTTCATCTTCTAACTAAAAGAGGTTAACGAAAATGTATGGACATGTTGGGAGGCTTTCCCTTCAAATGTATGGGGTATTGGGAAGTTCTCCATTCTCCATTCTCTGTTTCTCTGTCTTTCTGTCTCTCTGTCTCTCTCTCTCTCTGTCTCTCTGTCTCCCTGTTTCTCTCTCTTTCTCTCTCTCTGTCTCTCTGTCTCTCTGTCTCTCTGTCTCTCTCTCTCTCTCTCTGTCTCTCTTTGTCTCTCTCTCTCTTCTGTTTCTGCATGTGTGTCTTTCTTTCGGTCTCTCTCTCCTTCTTCCAAAGTCTCTTCACTAATCCAAAGCCATTTTTACACACTAAATTCAGTATTACGCGTCCCTTTGCCAATCAGAAATCACACCTCCCTCTGTATATGATTTCATTTCCTTCCATGCCAAATACAAACCAGCAAATCAGTTTAAGTACAGCCTGGGTTAGATTAAAAATTATGCCTATAAAGCAGTTCATATGAAAAAAAATATCTTGAGATTTGTGTATACTGCAAGCATTAGTTAAAAAAAAAACTAATGTGAACTTAGGTTACAATAAGAGAGGTATATTGCTAGGATCCAGAACACCCTACACTCTTTTTGGAGTAGTATGTTCAATTCTAAGCACCACATTTTAGGAGAACCTCAAAAGCTGGAGAGCTATAAAATTATATGGATGCTACAGGGCCTTGAGATCAGAACATATGAGAATCAGGGATATTTTACCAAGAGAAAAATTTTAAGAGGGTAATGATAACTGTTTTCCACAGAGTAAAGAGCTGTTTGTTGTGTAGAGGAGAGACTGTACTTGTTCTTCTTGACTCAGGGGGCACAACTTGGAGCAGTGAATGGATATTGAGGAGTCAGATGTCAATTAAATTATGAGAAGAAACTTTCTTCTTTAAGCAATGGTTAGGAAACCTCCTACAGAGAGGAATAGAAGAAATTCTTTTTCAGGTACATGTTGGACTAGATAGCCTTTAATGTCCCTTCTAACACTGAAATTGTGTGAAGTCTGGGATGCTGTCCAAAGATTTTATACCATCATCATTCTCAGGAATCTGCCACAGCAACAGTATAAAAGTGAAAGTTTTGTGTACTGGGAAGGGGAAAGGTATTGGAAAAGGGAGGAAAAGAGAACGCCCTTAGTCAATAATCCTGAAATACAGCTTTAAGAAAATTTAATTAAATGCTACCAAGTTCCTTACATCAGTTATTTAATAAACAAGCATTTATAAATTGTTGACAATATGCCACACACTGTGCTAAGTGCTGAAGATGCAAGGCAAATAAAAGGTCCTGACCTTAAGGAGTTTACATTTTAATAAGGAAGTCAATGTGTATATACATAGGTATTTAAAACATATGTGCAATGTAATTAAAAAGTAACCTTCTGGGGAAGACATCAGCACCTGGTAGGACTGAGAAATGCTTCTCTAGAAAACTAGAGATTCCAAGAGTAATTTTAAGATAAGGAGGAGAACATTCCAGGAATAATCAGAAAGTAGTGTAAGTAAGGATACAGAGGCAAAAGACAGGATATCATATGTGAAGGCACTGAGTAGGTTGCTATGGGAAACTTTTGGGGAGGATGATCTAGGTTCTCCAGACAAAATCCAATTGATTCAGGCTCTATCTTTAGAAGGAAGCTAAGAAAAGAGGCTGTCAGTCAATAATTGATATTTATATAATACTATATTTTCCTTACAACAACTTTGTAAAGTAAACAATGCAAACATCATTTTCACTTTTACAGATAAGGAAACTAAGATTCAAAATATTAAGTAACTTGCTCAAGAGCACATAGCTTGTAAAATAGTACTTAGGATTTGAACTCAGATCTTTTGACTCCATAGTTAGTGTTACACTCTTCCCTGCTGAAACCTGGTTAAAGCGATAGGATTTAATCACCCAATGGGGAAAAAAAAAGGAAATAGAATGAAAGATTCTGTTCCTGACTTTGTACAGGCTTCCTAACTTCACTTCCCAATAAATATTTTATACCATTGTCAGACAGTGTCAGAATCTGGTCATGCACTTTCTTGCTCAAAAAAATTTCTGGGGCTCCTTATTGATGTGTGAGTTAATTTCATACTCAGATTCCTTTACTTGGTCTCCAAATCTCTCCACAATCTGGTACCACTTTCCAGTCCTGTCTCATATCACTCCTCTCCAAATTTGAAAGGCTCCAAGCAAACTGGATTCTCACTGGTATAATACACCACTAACTCTTCTTTCTATTTCTTTGCCTTTGCTCACAATTTTTTTTGCACCTGGAATATCCTCACTCATTGATTGACAAATTTTTACTTATCTTTTAACTCAAAAAATTTTTTGCTTTTTTTTTTTATATCCTCCGTAAGGAGCAACCATCTCCTCTGATTTTTAAATATCACTTGCTAAGTCATGTTGGTAAGACACACTATGTATTATAGTTATTTGCTTATATGCTGTCTTAATTAAATTCATCTCTTTTTCCTCCCCTTCCCAGCACTTAACCTAACGCTTTATTCTGAACCCAGCTTAGACTCGTGTTTGTTGAATTTAATTGTATGAAGTCCAATAAAGGTATCCTCTACCATTTCTCTTCCTATAGCAGATGTGTCAAACAAACTGGAAGCCGACAAGATAAGCAATGAACAAAACAGAGCTTTCAAATGTCAAGTCTCAATCTTGATCATTAATCCACAAAAACAGTTAAAAAAAAAAAAACACTGAAGTGATGTTTGGGAAGAGATGCCGTCTACCTGCTCTCTAGTCATTTATCCTCAGATTTTCCTCTTTTCTTAAACGATCTGCCTTGTTTTGGAAAGCAAAAGGGGAAATAGGGTGGGGTAGTTGGCAAGAGACTGGAATGCCAGAGTGATAGCTGAAGAAACTGATGCCTTTTTCTGCTGACGAGTTGAAACAACACAATCACCTTCGCCACTGACACGAAGGTATTGATGATTTAAATGCTGTATGCAATTATTCTGTCTTTATAGCCTTTTGTTTCCTCATACTCAGAAGCGATGGGAAGGAGAGAATGTAGCTTCTAAATAAATAGTATCTAAATATTTTTCTGATTCATGCTACTGAGAAACTTCCGTAGGCTGACTGCTTCCTATTTGTGATCTCTTCCCTTCTGTCTGCAGCACAATACATAGAAATCTGAGAGATCTGCAAAGCAGACAGATTCGAGGGTTGCGTGGGTAGGCTGTTCCCGCCGCTAGTGGCTTGCATTTGAAGGTATGATGAATTTTCCATTCACAAAACTTAAAATCCTGCTCCTGCTCTCCTTGGACACCTCTAATCTCCTTGGTTCCCCCTCCATCACAGCCTATACATGATCTTGGTGCTTAATTCTTGACAGTGGTACGTGCTAATTCAGTGTTTTCTTACATTTCACTGGTCATTGGGACTTCCTCCCTTTTAACCCCAAATCCACGCTACTTCTATGTTATCAGGCCATGGCTCAGAGGCGATGTGTATAATAGAAACAAAACGTCTTATACTAAATAATTTTATAAAGCTTCATCCTTTGGTTTAACGCTGTCCGACATTTTGTGACCAGCGTTTTAACTCCATCACAGATTTGAAAAGAAACCCTCTTCCTGTGCCTTTAATACATTTTTAAGCTACACATTTTGACAGCCCTATTTTTCCTCATTTGTTTATTTTGGGGGAGGAAGTGGGGAAAGAAGGTGTGGGGATGATGGGAGGATAGGGCGGTGCTCTTTCCCAAATGTGCTCTCTGTCCAAATAATGGATTGTAATTTATAATGATCCAATTTCCGCGAATCCCTTTAAATTTTCCCTTTGCCCTGTCGGCCATGTGAAGCAAGTACTTATTTGCTAAGCAGATTCTCTCTTCCCTCCTCCCCCCTCCCTATTACGCTCTGCTACGAAAATTACAACTCCACTATGCACCAGCACCTAGACCAGGAGGAGGGAGGAGGCGGAAGGGGGGGGAATTCCCGTGCAATCTGGGATCACGCCCTCAGCCAGCCGGCTGCCATCCTCGGCTAGATCAAGGTCAGCGGCGCCTGGGGAAAACCAAGAGAGCTTGGATTGCTCAAACTGGGATTGACGGCAACAACTGTGGCAGCAGCAGCAATCCTATGAGGCGTAGCCGGATCATCCCCACCCAAGCAGCGATCTATCAGTCAGAAACAGCAGCTACGGCAGTAATTCCACCCGCCGCCCACCTCCCAGACCGCGCCTGGTTTATCTCCAAAGGATAGAAGCATTATCTGCTAGTAAGGCGCTGTCCAGCAGGGTCCTGGTGCTGAATCCAGCTCTGCCTCAAGGCAAGTCTAACTCCCTATGCCTTCCACTTCTTTCTCTCATTGAAGGGGCCTTGACAGCTACCTACAAGAGTCAAGGGGCTGCAGCAAAAGAGGGAGAGTGAAGAGAGGCAGGCTGCCTGCTTCCCTAATCGGGTTGTTAAAAAAGAGAGCTCTGCAACTCTGGGAGGCGCTCTTGCTGATTCATCGCATATTACTTCGAGGCTTTTACCGAAAACAGCGAGGTACTTATTCCAGGCCCGGGCAGTGGGATTCAAAGTAACTGGGTGCAGGAGCCCTAAGCATAAGGGTGGTCACAGCAAAAGAATAGAAAGAAGTGTGCACCACAAAGTGAGGGCGGGGCGGGAAACCATGCCTCTTTGATGTCAGTTACCTTCTTGGCTGCACAGTGCTAATCACTATCCCGCCCCCCTCAAACTCCCAGGGCTTCGAGCCTTCCCGCCAGCCTCTAAGCAACTGACGCCGCCCGAACCGCTATGGAAGAGGAGCTGAAGTGCCCGGTATGTGGGTCTCTGTTCCGAGAACCCATCATCTTGCCCTGTTCTCACAATGTCTGCTTGCCTTGTGCCCGCACCATAGCTGTACAGACTCCTGACAGCGAGCAACACCTGCCTCCACCGCTCTTGCATACTCGGGGCCCTTCGTTGCCCACCGGCTCAACTGCAGGTCCTCCACCAGAATATGAAACTGGAACCGGACCAGCCTGTAGTGGTGGAGGCGCTAGCAGTAGTGGCGGCGGTGGCGGCGGTGTAGGTGGTGTCGTTGGGGGAGGGGATCACACTGATAAGCTAAGCCTGCACAGCGAGACGGACAGCGGTTATGGCTCCTACACGCCCAGCCTTAAGTCCCCTAATGGAGTTCGTGTACTGCCCATGGTGCCTGCACCCCCAGGCTCCTCAGCCGCAGCTGCCCGGGGAGCCGCCTGTTCCTCCCTATCCTCTTCTTCCTCCAGCTCCATCACCTGCCCTCAATGCCACCGCAGCGCCTCTTTGGACCACCGCGGCCTCCGTGGCTTCCAGCGCAACCGGCTACTGGAGGCCATTGTACACCGCTATCAACAGAGCCGGGGTTCTGGTACTGGAGCAACTGCAGCAGCTCTAGTTGCCCATTGCCAGCTCTGTGACCGCACCCCTCCAGAGCCAGCAGCCACGCTCTGTGAGCAGTGCGATGTACTCTATTGCTCTGCCTGCCAGATCAAATGCCATCCGTCCAGAGGACCGTTTGCCAAGCACCGCTTGGTGCAACCGCCTCCACCACAGCCAGCGGCCTCTGCATCTCCAGGTGCTGCCCAAGGAGCCCCCAGCGGAAGTGGCGGCAGCAGCAGTAGCAGCAGCAGCAAAAGCCCAGGCCCGGGAGCAGGAGCAGCAGGGGGTACTGGGGTCCGTAAGTTTCCCACGTGCACAGATCATGAGCTGGAAAACTACAGTATGTACTGTGTGAGCTGTCGTACCCCTGTCTGCTACCAATGTCTGGAGGAAGGCAGGCACGGCAAGCATGAAGTCAAACCTTTAGGAGCCATGTGGAAACTGCACAAGGTAAGCAGCAAGTAGAAATAGGGGCCAATCTACAGCTGAGAGATAAACAGTTATGAAAAGGAGAGTTTGGGGGTGGAGGTGGAATGCTAACCCTGGGAGGAATTTCTTCACTTCTTACTTGCAAAAATGAAATAAGGAGTGAGGACAGAGATTCAGTCTCCACAGAAAACTAGTTTCAACAAAGAAAGGCTTTAACGCCCAAAATCTGATCTCTAAATTTCTGAAGTGGGGTCACCAAATTCAAATTTCTTCATATAGCACCAAGAAAATACATAACTTTTCTTTGCTCCCCTGGGGAAAAAATATTACTTAGTTTTTCCTCAAACTATAGACCCATCGAGTTAACTTTTTCCTACATGTAAAAACCTTACCCTCCAACTTGCTCCCTATGAGTATTTTACCTTCATCTTACACTTGCTTTATGTATTTCATTACTGCTAGTAAGTTTCTTGTCCTAGACACTCTGAAAAGTCATTTTCTTATGGCTCCTGGAAAGCCATGTGCCACAAGCCCATTATGGAAATTTGAATGCCTACTCCTTTCTTCAGTGGTATATTAGTTTCTAAAGTAGTGCCCATTTCTTTATCTTAGTAATTCTGGACAATGATAAAAGAAAGTTGGCTTGAAAAGGACTGTGCAGGTATGCTTTTTTAATAAGAGTTTAGCTAATTCCTCACTGCCTTTCTAAAGAGACTCCTAATTGGGTGATATGTGTTTTTCACAACACAGAGATAAAGGGAAAGTACCAAATGATGACATTTCAGACATCTAAAGGGAGAGGATAAAAATCATTTAATCAATGATGAACTAAAAAGTATCAATTGTTCAGTGGGAAAAGGACCAACTTGTAGAGTCAGAAAAAATAGATAAATTGTTAATTTAATTATTCTTAGTAATATAATGATCCAAAACAACTTGAAATGACTTATGATTTTTAAAAAAATGCTATTTCTACCCAGAAAAAGAACTGATGATATCTGAATACAGGATGAAGCACACTCTTTAAATTTTCTTTATTTTTCTTAATGGGGGTATTTTGGGGGAAGGTGTGGTCTATGCTTTCTTTCACACCCTATATTAGAAATCTTTTGCATGACTATACATATATGATCTGTATTGAATTACTTATCTTCTTAATGGAGGATGGGAGGGGAAAGGGGAGAGAATTTGGAACTCAAAGTTTTAAAAACAAATGTTAAAAATTGTCTTTACATGTAACTGGGAAAAATAAAATACAAAATAAATAATAAAAAGAAAAAAAATAAGAGTAGGTTTCAAGCCCTACCTTTAATACATAATTGTATAATATGTAGAGTTGTTTAACCTCTCATAGATCCAGTCAATTTTCTAAGAGTAAAATATAGATTAATTGCCAATATACAGTAGTGAGGAAGTTTATATACCAGGAGTTTTCCATACTGTGATAAAATCACAGGGTCAGACTATTAAAAAAAAAAAAAACAACTCACTATTCAATAAGAAAAGGAAGATAGCAGTAAAAAAAAAAATTAAACATTCTTCAAAAACTCAAATTCAATACTTCCTAAAAGCCACTTCCATGAACCCTCCCTTCATCATTCTGTTGGGTTATTTACCTTACTACTCACAATTCACATAGCATTTTGGTTTTTTAACTTTCTATTTCAGTATTATACAGGATGTAATACTATTTATTTATTATTGTTATCTCTGTCTCAATCTCCTACTAGATTATAAATTCTTTGAGGACAGTAACTATGTCTTATTTAAACTTTGTGTTTTCCTCAAGCATTGTACAGTGCTTGGTACCTAGTAGGTGTGCTTAATTAATGTTTTTGCAATTACATTTTTTAAAATCAACTGAAACCAGTCAGGGAAATGCTTTCTTCTTTTAAAAAAAAATAGATCTTATAACATTTATTTAAAAAAAAAAAAGACTTTCTCCCATGACCAGCCTGAACAAGCTTGCTCTCAGGATTTGGTGAGTCAGGTTGGAAGTGGAGGAATATAGTGAAATTATTCCCTCTACCAGTGCAACCTAAGATTGTCATAAATCTTTTGTTTTCCATATCACATGTTAACTCTTATTGAGTTTATAATCTACTACAAAGCACACGAAGATCATGCATTTAGATCTCAGAAGTTCTCGTATCTAAATCCATCATTTTACAGATGAGAAATATGAAGCTTAAAAAGATTGACTTACTCAAGGTCACACAGGAAATATCAGAAATGGGATTTGAACCCAAATTCCCTTACTCTAGATCCAGAATTCTTTCTACTGGAACATTCAGCTCTCTATATATTCAGATTAACTGCTTCTAGCCACACCTTCCTATGGAATGCTTGAGAAATCGATTACACTCAAATTAAGATCTTACATTTATTTCTATTAAATTTCACCTTAATTGATTCAGAGCAGTGATTTAGCCTAAAATCATTTGGCATCTTGACTCTGTCACTTAATTTATCCCTCCCAGCTTTATGCCATCTTGAAATTTGATAAGCATGTGATTTATGCTTTTATCCAAGCTATTAATATTAAATAGAGCAGGGCCAAGCACATATTCATGTTATCCTCATCTAAAGAAATCCTTGAAATTGTTGTAGAAATGAGTAATATTTTTTGAATCAGCAACCATCCAACTAGTTCTGAATCCACCTAACTATATTAATATTTTGTCTACTTCTTTCCATCTTTTTCACAAGTATAATGCTTTTGTATTTGTAATCTCAGTGCCTTGAGAAACTTTGTTAAATATTTTGTTACTATCTGCTTTGATTATATCAATAGCATTCCCAAAGATGATAGTGCCAGACTTACAGATAACCATGAGTCAGAGGCAAAAATGCTTCTTTAATTGATTATGTAGCTCAGGAAAAGAACAAGTTGGTAAATTTTAGCATACTTATTTAAAAAATGTTAAAATAGCTTTGTCTTGGGTAAAACATCTACATTAAACCGTGGTGAATTTGTGTTTTAGAGGTAGAATACTTTACTGTAATTATTACTAATTACTACTTTATAATTACTAACTTTTCTAAACTGATCTTGTCTTAATTTTACTTATATATTTAGTTTAGAAAGTAACATTTATTTGTTCAGCAAACAGGATTAGAACTATCTGTGTGTGCCACTGAGTAGCACTGGCATAGGAGACAGGTATATGAGAAGAGAACAAAGTAAAAGGAAGAATGAGAGAGGGAAAAGACATGGAGAGTGGGAATAGAAAAACAAAGGGAAAGAGAAGAGAAAGAAAGAAGGTAGAGTTAGAGGAAGGAATAGAACAGAGAATCAGGAGGCAAGTGAAAAAGAGTTATGTATGTTATGCATGATCTGAAATGAAATAAACAATCACCATTTTAAAAATATATCCATCTGCTTGAAGAAAAGTGACTGATATTCTCTTTCCCATATTACAAATAAGAAACAGCAAGCAGATAAAACTATGATCAGATGCAACGTACATGGCAACAACAATACTATATGATGATCAATTCTGATGGACATGGCTCTCTTCAACAATGAAATGTTTCAAACCAGTTCCAATTGTTCAGTGAAGAAAGCCATATACATCCAGAGAGAGGGATGTAAAATGTGGACCACAACATAACATTTTCATGCTCTCTATTGATGTTTGCTTGCCTTGTGTTTCCTTTCTCTGATTTTTCCTTCTTGTAGATACGATTTTTCTTGCACAAAAATGATAAGTGTGGAAATATGGATACATATATTCGATTTGCCAAGTATTTTAACATAATTAACATGTAGTGGATATCCTGCCATCTAGGGGAGGGGTGGGGACTAGGGGGGAAAAATTTGTAACAGAAAGCTTTGTAAGGGTTAATGTTGAAGAATTACCCATATATATGTTTTGCAAATAAAAAGTTTTAATAAAAAAAAGAAAAAAGAAACTATGATCAGATGACATGTGATTAAGTATGTAGGCTTTCTGGATTTAGTAGCCCAGTTCTAAATCCATATTCTATTAGAGAGTGTAAAATTCATACTTCCCTCTAAAAGCAAATCTGAGTGCTGTCTTCTAAAATGAATGGTGCACCAGACCTGAAGTCAGGAGGACCTGAATTCAAATCTGGTCTCAAATACTTAACATTCCCTAGTATGTGACCCTGGGCAAGTCACTTAACCTTAATTGCCTCAGCAAAAAGCAAAAAAATTAAAATTAAAAATTAAAAATTAAAATGAATGGTGAAAGGAGGTCAAAAGAGTTATCCTTTACAGAGACTTCAAGTTCTTTAAATGAGTTCATGAATTATTTCAAAGGACATGGCTTGAGGGGCTTCTATAACTTGAGAAAAGTTATTTCAATTTCTTTCCTTAGTTTTCCTATCAGTTATATAGATCTGATAGCTCATATTTTCCTGTTGAAACTATGAGGACAAATGAAAAATACTTGTTAAACCCAAGTAAGAAAATACCGTCAAGCTTTCTAGTACATTGAGGAACTGAGTTTCCATTGGTACAAGTATTCCCTCCCTTAATACAGCTCACAACCCCATTATACTTCAAAAAATTGTCTTAATATAAATATGTTTAATATAATATTACTTAATAGTAATAATATATGCCAAAATAAATTCAGTACCTGATGGCCAACATACTGTGATAAGAGACTTTGCTAGCTCATTGGATGATTGATACATGGTCCATTGCCATATTTGTAAAAATCTTTCCATTCTGATAACCTTCTAGAGCTTAGGTTCTTCTCTAAAATAGCCCAAGATCATTTCCATAACATGAGGCACCTGGCAGGGTAGGGAAATGATGCTTTGATGTCTTACCTGATGGAGCTAATTAATCACTCTAAATAGAAAACTGATCATATTAATTGCATTAAGGAAAACATACCTTTTCCATAATGAAAACTTATTCCTAGATCCTTTGACAACTGGCTTCATTTGCTTTAAATATGAGTGTATACAATTTACCTCTTAACTCTAAGGATGTCTTCTCTTGCATACTAGAAGAAAGAATTTCAAACAAATATCCATTGTGAAAGCTGAGTTCATTAGAAAAACTTAGTCTCCTCGAGCACGTGCCATCTCCTCCCACAGTCTTATAAAAACCTTCAGTCACTACTAAAATTATACTAAATGTAGTTATTCTATATCTGCCTTTATAGGTTTAAGGAATGGAAGATTAAAATCCTGGCAGGCCTTAATTGTTTGTCATACAAAACTTTCATCAGACTTCAGCTCAAGTATTACTCAAATTTCACTTGATGCTGATAAGTAAAATCCTGAGGTTACAGATGAGGCCCATATTTGGCACTTGTATCTATTTTGAGGAAAGATTGATTAGCACATTTTCCAAAGGAGTGGAAAAAAGCTGCTGATGTCAACAAACACCTAGCAATTCCAGTGAACACTTCTGACGACTAAAATTAAAACTGAAAAAAATTTAGGAATGAAGGGACAAACCATTTCAGAGCACATTTGCACACGCTACCCCACTTTTATGATGGTAAAGATGAGCACTGATTTATTTATGCAACAAGCACCTATTAAATATCAACTATAAACCAAGCACTCTGATAGGCACTATCAAGATAAAAAAAATCCCTGACTTCAAGGAACTTGCATTCTAGTGGAGATAAGGCAGGGAGGAGTTGGGGAGGGAGAACGGGGGGCACATAGAAACAATAAAAATAACATAAAAGTTATTTCATCAACACCAGAATAGCAATAGGAACCAAGGAGTTCAGGAAAGGTACTTAGTGACTTCCAGCCCTGTTGTGATATTTCATAGAATATCATAAATCCCTTTATAATTCACCCAGACACTTCACAGCTTTGTACTTGGTCTGCTGGGTAGGGTTAATTTGACCCTGAATTGAAGGAGATAGGAATTGATATTTGAAATATAGTTACAAAATCCTAGATGAATGCTTCTTTGGGAGCTCTTTGGAATATGTTGAGAATAACAGATGGCATTTTTTAATTGCCATCTCATAGTTCTGAGATTACTACTGCTCCCAGTGAGCCAGCACTGATACAAAAGAGTATATGTCCTAGAAAACCAAGATCTGGAGAGACAGGATCTCTGCCACAGACTTGTTTTGATATTCTGCCCAAGGGCATTGGGTCTCTGTACTTCTGTTGCCTCCTCTGTTAAAAGGAATATGGCAATAATCTTTAAATTCCATGAGAAAACCATTATGAGCTACAATGAAGTTGTTAATTTATATCTGGACTCCTGGATTCACCAGTGCTTGGGTCAGATTATCAGGAACCACATGAAATTTCCTTCCATGGGCAAAATTACTCTCTGGCAGCACTTGTAGATCTTACAGGTCTATGAAAAAGTTCAAACTTTAGGCATATAGGAATGGATACTTCTCAGGGGAAGAAAAAGATACATTAATTATGCAATTTTGCTGAGAGATTTGGGGTTTTAACCTGCCACACTGATTGTTTCACATTTCCTCAGAAGTAAGCTATAAGGTACCATTCATTGGACAGAAACCTGTCTGGACTTTTGGAGCATGTGACAGGGCAGATTTAAGAATAATCCATTTTTGTTTATCTGAGAGCTTGAATAAGTGTGAGGCATATATATATATATATATATATATATATATATATATATGTCAACTTTGAGATTTCTGGGAAGTAGAATGCTCAAAGCAGCTTCTGTTCAATTTGTCATTGACTGAGAGTTAAGGACAAATTAGCTAAAGATAAACTGAATAAACCAATTATGGGCTAAGATGTGATGCTTTTTAAAAATTTACTTTCTTTCCTTTTAGTATTTCTTTCTTTTTCCTCCTATTCCTCCTCCTCCTCTTCCTTCTTCTTGTTCTTGTTGTTGTTCTTCTCCCTCTTCTCCTCCTCTTCCTTCTCTTCTTCCTCCTCCTCCTCCTTTCCTTCCTCCTCCTCTTTCTCCTATTTCTCCTCCTCCTCCTCTACCTTCTGCTTGTTCTTCTTCTCCCCTTCTCCTCCTCCCCTCCTCCTCTTCCTCCTTTTCCTTCTCTTCTTCTTCCTCCTCTTCCTCTCCTTTCTTCTTCGTCTACATCTTCTCCACATCCCCCTTCTCTTGCTCCTCCTTCTCCTCCCCCTTCCCCATCCCCGTCTTTCTGTTTCTTTCTCTCCCCACTCCAGCTCTCTTTCAAAGCACCTTAGCCCTAATCTCACTGAATGGTTCACAAACCCCTTAAGTCACATTTGTGGTAGGTAATGAATGGTGCAGGATATTTAATTTTGGGATCAACTATGTGCAAACATATATATATACTCTGATTACAACTAAAAGGTTGTTGAACTCAGAGCACAGAGATCTCCTAATTCAACAACAAACATTTACTAAGCATCTACTATATATCAGGCATAGCATACTATTTACTGTGCTTCATGTAGAAAGATGGTATTTGTGTGCATAGCTTTTGACTCAGCAGTGTGTCTACTGGGCTTATATCCCAAAGAGATCTTAAAGGAGGGAAAGGGACACACATGTGCAAGGATCTTTGTGGCAGCCCTTTTTGTAGTGGCAAGGAACTGGAAAATGAGTGGATGCCCATCAATTGGAGAATGGGTGAAGAAAATAATAGTATATGAATGCTAATGGAACATTATTGTTCTGTAAGAAAGGACCAGCAGGATGATTTCAGAAAGGCCTGGAGAGACTTACATGAACTGATGCTAAGTGAAATGAGCAGAACCAGGAGCTCATTATAACAGTAACAACAAGACTATACCATCAATTCTGATAGACATGGCTCTCTTCAACAATGAGATGATTCAAACCAGTTCCAATTGTTCAGTGATGAACAAAGCCATCTACACCCAGAGAGAGGCCTGTGGAAACTGAAAGTGGCCCACAACATGGCATTTTCATGCTTTCTGTTGATGTTTGCTTGCATTTTGTTTTCTTTCTCAGTTTTTTTTTCTTACTAGATCCGATTTTTCTTGTGCAGCAAGATAACTATAAATTTGTATACATATATTGGATTTATCATATATTTTAGCATATTTAACATGTATTGGACTACTGCTATCTAGGAGAGAGGGTGGGGGAAAGAGGGGAAAATCTGAAACAGAAAGTTTTGCAAGGGTCAACGTTGAAAAATTACCCATGCATATGTATTGTAAATAAAAAGCTTTAATTAAGGCAAAAAAAAAGAAAGATAGCATTTGGGTTGTGTCTTAAAGGAAGACAGGGATTCTATGAGGCAGATATAATGAACATTTTTAAGTCATGGGAGATAGCCAGTGCAAAGGAGGGAAATGAAGTATCATTTGTGAGGAACAGAGAGAAGACCACTTATAGATCTCAGAATACAGAAGATAAAGTAATGTTCAATGAGGTTAGAAAAATGAGTCAGGAACAAATTGTAGAAACTATATATAGGAGTTTATACCTTATCACAGAGGCAACAGGATCCCACTGAAATTTATTGAGTATGTAAGTATCATGATCAGATTTGCACTTCAGGAAAATCACTTCAGCAACAGCAATGTGGAAGATGGACTGAAATTTGTAGAGACTTGAGAGAGGGGGTCAAATAAGTGACCATTTCAATAATCTAGGCAAGTAACAATGAAGGTCTAAACCCAGATGGTAGCTTTATAAGTAGAAAAAAGAGAATTATTATGAAAGATATTGTAAACAAAGTAGAAAATATGAATTGACAATTGATTATGTGAGATAAGGAAGAGTGAGGAGTTGAGTAAAATGCCAAATCTACAAATCTGAAAGTTTAAAAAAATAATTTTACCTTATCAAAAATGCAGAAGTTTGGCAGAAGAATGGGTTTAGGATGATAGATAATTTGTTTCTGTTTTGGACACATTGAGTTAAACATCAACAGATATTCAATCTGAAATGTCTTATAAGTAAATGATGTGGAATGAAGAAGCCCAGAGGAGACTGGCACTAGATATCTAGATCTGGCAATCATCTGCTTGGAGATTATAATTAAAACCTATAGGAAATGATGAGGTAACTAAGAAAGAGTATATATAAAGAAAAGAGTAAGAGGTCTAGGATAGAGCTTTGGGGCACATCTCCAGTTTGGGCATATACTACAGAAGATGTACCAGCAAAAGAAAATGAGAAGGAACTGTCAGGCAATTAGGAAGGAAATTAGAAGAAATTGGGGTCACAAAAACTTAAAGAAGAAAGATTATCCAGTAAAAATGGTGGTAAACAATATCAAATACAATCCAAAGCTAAAAGAGGATGATAACTGAGAAAAAAACATCAGATTTGGCTATCTAGAGTTCATTGCTAAATTTGGATAGAATAGTTTCAGTTGAGTAATAGGGCTGAAAGATTATAAAGCAATGAGGAGTGATATGAGAGAAGATAAAGTCAGTGAATATAGACAACTTTTTCTAAGTATATCTGAGAAAGGGAGGAAAGATGTAGTCCAATAACTTGAGGGGATGTTAGGATCTTAAAAGTCTTCAAGTTTTTTAGAGGGATGGGACTGGGTCACATTTAAAGGCAGTAAAGGAAGTAATTAGCAAAATGTAAGAGGTTAGTGGTTAGAAAAAAGGAGTAGTTTTCTGGAAAAGGCAAGAGAGAATGAGATCAAAGGCACATATAAAGAGGCTAACCTTATCAAGGAAAAGGGCATCTTTTTGTCAGAGACCATAAGTAAGGAGGAAAGAGTTTGGAATGATGTCAAGGGGTTTTAAGATGAAGAGAAAGGGAGAAGAAGGAATTAATAGCACATAGTCTCACTTTTCTCAGAAAAGTAAGAGACAAGGTCTTCCTCTGAGACAGTGTGAGAAACAGGTGTGGGAAGCTTCAGGTGAGAAGAAAAGATTTGGGACTGTTTTTCACAAAGAATCAGATAAAAAATCAATGATTGAGGAATAAAAGGATTGTTTTGTTGCAGTAAGATCCTAGTTGAGGTTATATAATGTGAATTTATAGTGAAACTAGATAGCATAGCTGTGTGACTTCCTTCAGATCTATTCACCAGCATGTGGATAGCATTGGAAATTATGCATGTGGAAAAATTTGGGGTAGAATGGGGCCAGAAATTCAGGAGTAGATGACATTATAGAGTTTTATGACTAACAATAGGGGAAGGAGGAAAGTGAAGTCAGAACAGGTCTGAGAAAATGCTAAATGATAGAGAAATGAGAAGAATTAAATGAAGGTAGAGAATGCATTTAGGAGAGATGAAGGCAGAGAAAATAATAGAAGGTGATGGTCATATATAGGAATGTTGCAGTTTCTAATTAAGGAATGGAACATTTATGGAAATAGTGATATTCAGGATATGACAATTTCTAGGAGTCTGATAACAACAGGTAACCAGATGTTGCAGTAGTTAGAACTTTGGACCTGCAGCCAGGAAGACATGAATTCAAGTTTGGTCTCAGATACTTACTAGTTGTATGACTCTTAATAAATCACTTAATCTCTGTCTATCTCAGTTGTTCCAACTATAATAGGGATAATAGCACTTTCTTTTTAAAGTTGTTGTGAAGATCATTTATTTGTAAAGCACTTAGTGTAATGCCTGGTACATTACAGGCACTTAATAAACACTCATTCCCTTCCCCTTGATGTAGACCAAAAATGTCCTAATATAGCAATAGAGTAAAAAATATTGAAGCTCAAGTGGGATATAAACCTTTACAATATTATATAAGATATGTCTATTTATATCATGCCTCAAATAGAGTGACTCCAAATCCCTCTTTCTGACTTTGATTCATTCAATACATTAAGCTTCAATTGATAGACCACCTCCACAGTTATATTCAAGTCCTCTAAGGATCCTAAGGATAACTCTGTTTAACAGATATGTATTTTTCCTATTTAGCACTATTCCATGTAATATAGTCCCATCTGACTTTGTAAAGAATTAATACATGTTTGTGGGCTTTTCTATGTATATAATTAGTCACTCAAAAGGTAATGCATCTATATACTGTAATATTTACATAGTTACTCATATATCTTAAATATTATTTACTTAACAAAACAATTATTTATATAATATATTATGCAAATAAATAATGAAATGCATCATAACACAGATCACATTCTCCCACCAATGTACTCAGGATCTATGGAGATGTGCAAGCATACATCTACAGGAAAGTGACAGGGAAATATATGAGGGAGAAAAGCTTATGTGTTTAGGGTAACATAACTCTGGACTACAGGTTTCAATATTATCAGTCCATTCAAGAATATCTATATTATTTGAAATGGCTTCACTGCTTACCACTTGACTTCTTGCCATCTTTTATCTGGGGAAATTATCTTCCATACTTCAACATAGCATTTATAATCTCTTTCATTAACTATTTTTTTTTGCTTAGGCAATTGGGGTTAAGTGACTTGCTCAGGGTCACACAGCTAGGGAATGTTAAGTGTCTGAGACCAGATTTGAACTCAGGTCTTCCTGACTTCACGGCTGGTGCTCTATCCACTGTACCACCTAGCTGCCCCTTCTTTCATTAACTATTACCCTTAAAAGAATATTGAAGTCTTAACTCTTAATGTAAAGTACAACTATCTTTAAGTTAGATAACTGAAAAGTTCATCAAACTGACCCTTTTTTTTTTTGCTACACAACCAGTCCCAACCCAGTTAGTCATTCATTCACTTGGTTGTCTTGTTCAATCAGTAGGGAACTAACAACTATATTGCTTAAGTTGACTTTTTTTTTGCTGAGGCGATTGGGGTTAAGTGACTTGCCCAGGGTCACATAGCTAGAACGAGTTAAGTGTCTGAGATCAGATTTGAACTCAGGTCCTCCTGAATTCAGGGCTGGTACTTTATCCACTGTGCTACCTAGGTGCCCCTAGATTGACTCTTTAAGCAAAGCCACCAGGTATCAAAGCAATTGCAAAGACAAGTCTGCCTTTCCTTTTTTTTTTAAATTTTATTTTATTTGCATAACATATGTGTGGGTAATTCTTCAACAATAACACTTACATAGCTTTCCATTAGAAATTTTTCCCCCCAACTTCCCCACCCCTCCCCTAGATGGCAGGATATCCACTACATGTTAATTATGTTAAAATATTCTGCCTTTCCTTTTTAAGCCAAACAAGGCAGCAGAAAAGAACAAATCTTTATGAGAAGTTACACATCTTGTTCTAGGTGGTGATGAATGGCATAGGATCACTGGAGCTTTTAGTCAGTGAAGTCAGTTCTCTCTCCTACCAATCAAAAATAGCTTACTTGATATCTATCAGCTGAATACTTCTAACATAATTCTAACAAAGCTTTCTTTTATGCCCCTTTCCCCTTTCCATCCTTAAATTCTTTTGTCTAGGTTCTTTTTTTCAGTTTTCTCTAATATTTCTTCTTAAATTACTATACATAAATGAGAGTCTCCTGACTCTCAGGGACTCATCTTTTTTTTTTTTTTGCTTTAAAAATCACCACTCCCTGGGGCAGCTAGGTGGCGCAGTGGATAGAGCACCAGCCCTGAAGTCAGGAGGACCTGGGTTCAAATCTGGTCTCAGACACTTAACATTCCCTAGCTGTGTGACCCTGGGCAAGTCACTTAACCCCATTTGCCTCAGCAAAAAGCAAAAAAAAAAAAATCACCACTCCTCAAATTTCCCCATCAAATCAAAGGTCCTTTTAAAAATCATACCTTAGTCTATTTTTTTTCTCCTTATAATTTCTCACTTTTAGTTTTACTCACTTTCATCATCCTATTAGGGTATCATAATGCATTTAAAGATTGAGAACATGGGAGAGTAGAAAGTATGAAAAAGCATCACCATGGATGTTGAAGACTCCTAGGATAAGGGCAAAAGTTGATGAGAAAAAAGATAGTGATCCAAATGTTGAACTCCCTGAAAAAGGAGAAAAAATGACATGGTGACAGGTACAAAATTGTTTCCAGGGTTAGATCGTCAAATGAGTACACTGAGATGAGAAGTAATGTTACTTTCCTAAGAATGCACAGGTAGTAAGAGGCATACCCTCTTGGCTTAAAACAAGCTAATTATTGTAATGGGGTCCTATACTGAAACGATCTGTCTAGGATATAGAACCTCCTGAGCTGTTGTTCTTATCACCTTCCAAGGGTTCAATTATCATGTCCATCTAAGAACTTTTCTGGTCTACTTATTCATTCCAAGTCTCTCTCCTGAGCTACAGCCACACATCTCCAACTGCCTCTTGGATATCCTAAACTATATGTCCCCAAACCATTTCAAACTCATCTAAAACATCTAATCTCTCAAAAAAAATTCAATCCCTCAAGAGAATCCAATCCCTCAAGAAATGATGTTAAGGTATACTAATGATCTGATCATTCCTATACATCTAATAAGAGGAAGATAAGACTTTTTCCAATTCAGACAACCATGCCATTGTCTCTCTTTCAAGCTAACACATATGTATTAAATATATATGGTGTGCCAAGGACTACACTAAAGCATTAGGGATACAAAGAAATGTAAAAACTGAAGGTTCCTACATTTTAATTGGGGAGAGAACATTTAAACAACTAGATATATACAAGATATATAGAGTGTAGATAATAAGCAATCTGAAAAAAGGTATTAGAATATTGAGGATCAGGGATAATCTTTTATAATATATGGGATTTGAGCTAAATCTTGAAGGAAGTTCAGGAAACTATGAGGTGGAGATGAAAGTATGGTAGACAACCTGTACAAAACTACAAATAAGCCAGCATTGCTGGAATGAAATATGTGTATAAGAGTTAAGTATAAAACTGGAAAGATGGAAAAAGAATAAGTTATGAAGACTTTTAAATTCGTAAGTAGTTTAAATTTGATCCTGATCTTGGAGGTAATAAGGAGCTACTAGAGCTTGCTTGTGTATATGTGTGTGTTTGTGTGTGTGTGAGAGAGAGAGAGACAGACAGACCGACAGAGAGATAAAGATAGAGACAGGAAGATAGTAAGATCTATACTTTAGAAAATTGACAGCTGAATGAAGGATGATTAGTGTAATACTTGATAGTGAAGATACTTAAGGTAGGGAAAATAGAAAGCTATTTTAGGAGTGTGGTAGAGAGATGATAAAGGTCTCAACAAGAGTGGTGGTTTGTGAATAGAAAAAGGAAGAGAAAGATAGATAGATAGATAAAAAGGTAAAAAAGATAGATGGATGGATGGATGGTTGATGTGTTAAGACAGAAATGACAAGATTAGACAAACATTGAAAATGGGGGATAAATGAAGGCAAGGAGTCAAGAATGACACCAAAACTTCAAACATGGGTTCACTGGGAGGATAGTGATGCCATCAATAATGCCAGAAGATGGGAAGGAGGGAGTATCTGGGAGAAAAGCTAATGATCTCTTGTTTTGAATGTGTTGAGCTTAAAATGTTTATGGGTCATCCATTTTGAGATTTCCAAAAGGCAATTGGAGATGTGTACCTATGACTTAGGAGAGAGACTAAAGCCAGATATAGAAAGATGGAAATCATTTACAAAAAGACGGTAATTGAATCTATGGAGACTGATGAAATCAACAAGCAAAATAGTATATAGAGAGAAGAAAAACAGACCCAGGATAGAGCCTTAGAAGACACTAACAGTCATTGAGTATGACAGAAAAAGAATCATCCATGGAGACTGAGGAGTGATTGAAGAGATAGAAGGAAAATCAGGAAAAAGGTAGCATCACAAAAGCCCAGTGAGGAGGTAGTATCCTGAAGGAGAGGCAGCAGTTTCTATGCAGGATGGATGAGGAATTTTATTTATTTTATTTTTTTAATTTTTTAAATTAAATCTTTTTATTTGCAAGACATATGTATGAGTAATTTTTCAACAATGACCCTTGCAAAGCGTTCCGTTACAAATTTTCCCCCCTAGTCCCCTCCTCCCCTAGATGGCAGGAAGTCTACTACATGTTAATTATGTTAAAATACTTGACAAATCGAATATGTGTATACATATTTTTACAGTTATCTTGCTGTGCAAGAAAAGTCAGATCTACAAGAAAAAAATCAGAGAAAGGAAACATAATGCAAGCAAACATCAATAGAGAGCATGAAAATGTTATGTTGTGGTCCATATTTCATATCCTTCTCTCTGGGTGTATATGTCTTTCTTCACTGAACATTTGGACCTGGTTTGAAACATTTCATTGTTGAAGAGAGCCATGTCCATCAGAATTGATCATCATATAGTCTTGTTGTTGCTGTATATAATGACCTTCTGGTTCTGCTCATTTCACTTAGCATCAGTTCATGCAAGTCTGGATGAAGAATTTTAAAACATCATCAGACTTGGCAGTTAAGAAATCACTCAAATTTGAAGATAATGCTCATTTTAATGATGGGGTTAGAAATCAGAATGTAGAGGATTAGAAGAAAATATTAGAAGAGCGAGTGAAAATACCTATAGATGGTTCTTTTAAATTTGGTCAGGAAAGGGAGTAGATATTAGGATATTAGCTAATAGGAATGCTATAATCAAGTGCAGATTTTTTAAAGATGGGAAGACATAGACATAATTGTAGGCAGGACCAGAAGATAGGGAAAGATTGAAGATAAGCAAGAGTAGAAATGATAGGACAATCTATTGGAAAAGTAGGGAAGGATGAGATCAAGAGTACGTTGAGATGAGTTGACTCCAGCTAGAAGAAGAACTACCTCTTCAAGTAAGATAGATGCAAAAGGAAGAGGTAGTGATCAAAGATGTTATATGAGTAACGTGAGATGAGGCAAAGAGAGATAAGGGAGCCCTCAACAAATAATTTCTATTTTTTTCTAGTAAAGCACATATAAAGGTCTTCAGCTAGGAAGATGAGGAGTATGGTGGAAGGCTTAATTAAAGCTAAGTTTGGGACAAGGCTTTGGAGATTTGGAAAGCAAATTGATTGAGGGGAAATATAGTGTTTGCTTCGCTGTGATGAGGGCCTAGATGAGATTAAACAGTTTAAATTTATAATGAACTCAATCAGCATTGTTTTGTGATTTCCTCCAGCCCTGCTTAATAGGGGGAAATAAGAGTGATGGATGCAGATGGTGGTAGTAATTCAAGGTCGGAGTTTGGCAAGGGGAAGATAGGACAAGAAGGCAAAGGATCTTTCATGACCACACCAATTACATCCTATCATCCCAACCAAGAAGCTGTAGGGTGTGATTAGACAAGTCCTTGACATTAGTTTCTCTAACTTCCTATTTGAGTTGACATGCTGCCATTAACAAATAAGCCACTCCCCACAAAGTTCTGTTCTTCTAATATGTGTCCAATTTAAGATTGCTGAAAAAAGACACAATCAATAAGTATTTATTATTTACTGAGTATCAAACAATGTGCTAATACCTGAGGATACAAAGAAAATAAAAATGGGGTCTCTGACCTCAACAAACTCATACCTTAATGAGGAATACAACATACAATCATCTATAATATAATAATTAATATAATATATTTATATAATAATAATTTTGTTTATAATAAAATATGTATACAGTGCAAGGAGGGTAATCTTGGAAGGAAGTCACTAATAGGGTATGAGAAAAACCTGTTGTATATAGTGGAACTTGAACTGAGTCTAGAAAAAGCAAAGAATTCAGGACATGAAGTGAGGACAGTGAAAAAGTACAGAAGTAGAAGGTGGAAGTGACATGAGTGAGCAAGTAGAACAGTATTATTAAATAAATGCAGGTGGGAATTAGTATAAAGCAAAAAGGATGCAGGTTCTAAATGGCTTTAAAAAACCAAATGAAGAATTGTCTATTACATCCTGGAGGAAGTAAGAAGATAAGGCAGTTACTTGAGTAGGAAGGATGACATCATCAGACATTCATGTTAGGAAGAGTAATTTGAGAACTATGTGGAGGATGGACTGAAAGCAGGAAAAATTGGAGGAAGTAAATCAATTGGAAAAGAAGATCCTAATATTATAGAAGGGCCAGATTGCTTCTCAAGTAGTTTTTGCTAAACAAAATTCAGATAATATAGGTGCTCTTCTGGGAGGTGGAGTTTTTAAAGTTTCTGTTTGGATTAGGATGTTTTAGGCTATCACTGAAAAATGGCTAATCTTCATAAGAATAATCTGAGTAGACACAGAGATAGATGATCTTTGGTATATAGAAATAAATACTGGATCTAGAGTTAAATGGTATGAATTCAAGTTCTGGTTCTGTTCCTTTTATCTCTTCAACAAATCACTTTGCTTCTCTGGGCCTCAGTTTCTTCATTCATAAATTAATAGACAAAATAAAATGATCTTGGAAGTCCCTGCTAGCCCAAAATCTTCTGTGTTCTTGGAGAGGGAGGGCTTTCTAGTATCATGTCTGTTCAATGCCTTATTCATTTTGAATTTTCATAAGTAAGTGTTATGGTAATGAAGTTAAGGACAAGGTGATAAATGAAATTACATTTACCTTGAAATCAGAAAGAATTAAGTAGGAAAGAGTAAGAAACAGCATAGTAGCAAAAGAAAGAAGAACAAGGAAGGCATTTTTTTATTTTGGTTCTCAAGGGCTGCTCATTCAATTTTGGTATTCACCATTCATTCAACCCTCATCTGTGGCTCCAAGAAGCTGTAGCATGCATAGCAGCAATATCCTGGTAAAAATGTCTTGGCAGAAGGGCTAGACCAGGTTGAAGGTAACTGACAGACCTCAAAACCATTGGTGAATTAGGGTAATCCCATACTATCCCAAGCATGTCAAGATTTCCCCCAGAAAAATGGGTAGATGAAAACAAGTTATTCTGATGACCATGAAGGTGGCTGAAGCAGGCACTGTGGAGCACTTAAAGCTTGGTCAGACATCCAAAACACAAAAGTCATTCACTGCATCCTAAACTATTGCCAATTATACCTATTTTTGTTTTGCCATTGGACTACCATGACTTTGAAAGAGAAAATGAGATTGATGATTGCAACTCTGACTCACTTAAGTCCAATTCATATGCATGTCAAGACTTCACTCTATGATGACATCATTGCTTTTCAAAAACAAAGGATGAAAAACAAAAACCATAGATATTGATTGTTTCATCATATCATTTATGAAGTGGTGGAATAAATAGCAATGGATTTTAATTAGACTAAGACTCCAGTTTATACTCAAAACAATATAAGAACATTACTAGTGTCTTACCCAGTGCTTATCTGGGGAATAAATTAGATAGCATCTCATTAGATAAGGAAAAACAAAGTTTCCAGTGTGTTAAAGAGCAGCATATGTGGACACTAGAGAAATGAAAGTCTGAATTATATTCTTTACTCCTGGTACTAGCCCTGAATTTCCAAATCCTACTGTGGTCAAAATAAATGTTTTCTCTAGATGACCAATCTGAGGAAAATGTGCAAAAAGCCCTATCTCAGAATAGTCTTAATTTCAATTACCTTCAGGAGCATTCCCCATTTGTCATGGAGCAATTGGACCTCCCTCAAAAGGAAAGGCTCAAAAAATTATCTTTGAGAAGGTTAGGTCTCTCTTTAAATGTTATAGAATGGGGCAGCTAGGTGACACAGTGGATAGAGCACCAACCCTGAAATCAGGAGGACCTGAGTTCAAATCTGGTTTTAGATACTTAACATTTCCTAGTTGTGTGGCCCTGGGTAAGTCACTTAACCCCAATTGCCTCAGGGGGAAAAAAAGAGAGAGTTAAATGTTATAGAACCTTGACCTTGACACAGAACCAGCTTGGAGCGAGCCTTTTTTTTGTGGTGGCAGATGTGTGGAATATAGGGATCATACATATATACATACATGCATACATACACACACATATATGTATATATTTATATATGATTTTTCTAGAGATGATATCTTGTTTATTTGCTCTGTATATAACTATACATATTCATTCAATTATCATTCATTTAGCATCTGTTGTATGCAAGACCAGTACTATACTAGGAGTTTGGAGAAGATAAAAGGGAAAAAATAAAAAGATAAAAATGATATAGTCCCTGCCATCATCCAGGTGCTTTGTACAATTAGCAATAATTGCCCCCAGATCAGAGGATCAGAGTGCCCTGGTGTGTGTGTCTACAGATGAGAATCTAATTCCTGACTGTAATTCTTGTTAGGCTTGTCTACTTTCATTTTCTGCCCCACTATTAAGTTGAAACTGAGAATAGTTGTTGGCTCTGACACATCAATATTAACAACTTGAAAATAAATATTGACAGAACTGGCTGTCACTGTGGAGGGCACATGTGGAGGGCAACAATTCTGAAAAACTGGGGACAGCAATTCTGAAAATCACTGAAATTAGAACTGGAGAAGACCCAGGAGATCTCCTACTGAGTAATGAATAGGAAAACAAGAGATTTATTCTTACCACTTGCTATATCCCCAAAAATATTTCAAGAGTTGTAGCTTTAAAGAGCCAGCAATAAACAAGAAGTATGATAGAGCTATTCCTTTACTCCCTAAGTATTGGGGCTTATTAATGCTGGGAAGGGCTATATTTTGAATGGCAACCTCTCTGGAAGGTGACTAGGGAATGTAGCAGGAGAGATCTGGGGATGCAACAATTTCTTCTGAAATAAAAGCCTGAATTATTAAAAAGTGAAATTGCCACTAACTTGGAAGCTTCTGAGGAGAAGAAATGTCAAATGTGGCTTCTGTGCCCTCTGGTAGCAACCAGCTGGTAAAGTAAAAAAAAAAAGCAAATCTACATGGTAAAGGGTATAATGATGCTCCCCTACCTTGATGATAATTAATACATAATTGGAGAGAACTAAACAACTAGAGACTGTGTCATATGAAGATCATCTGAAGGAACAAGGGATGTTGCTACTTGAAGAGAGAAGATTTAGGAAATATAAAATCTCTTCAAGTGTTTGAAGGATTGCTAGAGGAAAGAGAAATTTGACTTGTTCTTCTGGGACCCAAAGGTCAGCACTAGAAAAACAGGGTACAATGTAATAGTGGGAAATTTAAGCTTTATGTGACAAAAATGAATGAATGAATGAAAAAGCATTGATTAAGTGCATTCTATGTGCCAGATAGTATGCTAAAAACTCAAGATAGTAGCTTACAGTCTAATAGGAGAAGATAGGACAATACATTTAGTTTTCAAGATATTTCAAGCTGGGGAAACATTCCAAAACAATAGAAGAGGTTGTGGATAATATTATTGCCCTTCCCTACCCCCACCTCCCACAATGGCAAACAGGTAGAAATAGTTAACTATTCATTGGTATGATTTTTTTCTCATTACTATAATCTTTTATAACACTAGTCTATGAACACACTGAGAGTCTCCTTGATGAAACTATTGAGGGGAACCTGCAGGCTTTCTCATATGATTCTCTACAGTAGAACAGTCTTCCCAGTCACACAAATTGGCAGAGATATAGGGAATATTGTTGATTTTTTGTTCAGTTATTTTAGTCATATCTAACTTTTTGTAACTCCAATTGGGTTTTCTTGCAAAGATATTGGAGTTTGCCATTTTCTTCTTCAGCTCATTTTACAGAGAGGCAAACAGGGTTAAGGGACTTGTCCAAGATCACCCAGCTCCTAAGTGTCTGAAGCCAAATTTGAACTCAGGAAGATAAATCTTTCTGACTCCAACCCCAGCATGCTATCCACTGCACTACCTAGCAACCCAGTGTAGGGAATGCATGAGCCCAATTTCCCTCTTTTTCACTGCAAAAAAAAGTGCATTTGATTTGATAACATAAATACTTTAAAGCATTGAGGGATATATGATTTCATCAACATACATATTCTCTCCACCAGTACAGATCAAAGTCCATCCATACCTTTTCATCCTGTTTACTTCTTGTTAATATGCCCATATCAGTTTTCCATAAAGGATCTACTCAATGCAGAAAGTCTTCCTCTTGGTCTTTTAATCTTTTGGCATCACAAGAGTAACTAACATTCAGACTTTTTTTTGTTATCCCTCATTCTCACCAAATGACCATCATTTTCTCATAATATATTTCCTGAATTATATTATTCAAATCACTTCTTATGCATTAGTAATTGCAGATGATGTGTGTATGTATATAAAATATAGATTATGTACCTCTCCCTCTCCTCCCCCAAGCTCACTGTTTCAAATGAGAACCCTTATTTTTGGAGAGAGAACCATATATCTCCATTTCCTTTTGGCAAATATTTTAATTATTTTAATTCTTTGGTAATTGTTGTGTTTCTTTACTCATAACTGTATAATATTGCTTATGAGTATTGATTTTTAAATGGTTTTTGTGTCAGATAACATGAAAGATGCCTTTGATATATTTGTAAGTCATTCATAAATATTATAGTAACATGCAGCCCTTTTTTGACCTAATGGGCTTTATTTTTATTTATTTTTCTTGACAACCTTTAAAAATATTACTTATATTTTTCAATATATTCACTTCTCTCTTTCCTCCGAGAGTCATCCCATATAATTAAGAATAAAAAAATTTTTTAATCAATTTGCCAAAAGTAGTCAACACATAACCATGTATGAAATTATTTTCCTTGTTCCACTTTCATGGATCATTACCTCTGTAAAGAAAATGGAAGTTAGATTTTAATATATCTTCTTGAAGGTAAAATTTAGTGATTATTCAGCATCCTAATTTTTATTGTTTTGTTGTAGCTATCCATGTAATGGATAGAGTTCTGGACCTTGAGTCCAAAGACTTCTCTCCCTGAGTTAAAATCTGGCCTCAGACACTTACAAGCTATGTGACCCTGGCCTGTCACTTAACCCTATTTATTTCAATTTCCTCATCTGTAAAATGAGTTGCAGAAATAAATGGTAAACCACTCCAGTATCTTTGCCAAGAAAACCCCAAATGAGGTCACAAAGAATCAAATATGACTAGAATGACAGAGTAATAAGAATATCATTGTGTATGTTATTTCCTGGTTCTTCTTATTTCACTTTACATCAATTTATATATATTTTTCCAGGCTTTCATCATATTGATAATTTCTTGTAGTATAGGAATACCGATTACATTCACAAACCACAATTTGTTTATCCAATTGCCTGGTATTTACTTTGTTTTCAGTTCTTTAGTACTACAAAAGTAATGCTGTGAATATTTGGTTATATAAGACCATTCTTTTTCATAATTACCTTCTTGGGATGTCTGTGTAACCACAAGATCTCTAAAATAAAATATATGGATATTTTAGTCATTTTTTAACACAATTCTAATTTCTTTCTGGAATGACTAGATCAATTCATGATTCTGCCAAAATCATGTATCAGTTTTTCAGTCTTTCCACAACTATTCAACATTGATTATTTCCATCTTTTGTCATCTCTTCCAGTTTGTTGAGTGTATATTAAAATATCATAATTATTTTGATTTTTATTTCTCAGTAACTAAGAATATTTCATATGATTTTAATAGTCCAAAATCATTTTGGGAAATTTTAATCAAATCCTTTTGTCATCTATCTATTGGGAAGACACTTTGTTCCTATAAATTTGTGTTAGTTTAGTTTTCAAGCAAATAGCACAATTTCTGGCACATGATAAGCACTTAATAAGTGCTTGTTGATTTATTAATTGTTCCTTGTATATCTTTGGTTCTAGAGTCTTGTTAAAGATATTTGATGTGAATAGTTTTTAATTAATTACTTTTCTAGTTGTGTTAATTTATTTTTACAAAAATCTTTTAAATTGCATAATCAAAATGATCTACTTTCTCTTTTGTGATAGTCTCTATCCCTTATTTCTTCACCTAGTCATAGTTGCAAAAGTTACCTTACTTGAATTTCTTCTAATTCTTTCATGGTGTGACCATTAATAATCAGTTCACATATCTATTTTTAGTTGACTATGGCATATGGTGTAAGATACTGTTACAACATGCAGTTTTAAAAGCTTAGAATTGCTGAAGACACTAAATTTCCTAAATGCAGTCTAGCTTACTCTTTTATTCAATTGTAAGCTCTATGCATTGTCCATCTGCAGTGCTTGTCCAAGATAAATGTATTTATGCATTAACTCAATGGATTGCCCATCCAAATATATGTCAGAGTATGGACAACATGCATTCCTTATCCTTTGAGATTTTATGTCGTGGCCAATCTTTTCTGCATAGCCATAGATCTCATTTAAAAAGTTCTATAGTACATTGGACACTAATTGTTAATGCTAAAAAAATTAGCATCTAGAAGACTTCGCTACTTACAAGGAATTTTTCTTCCATTTGGACTCTATTTGGGACATTCTCAGTGGCAGTGATGTACACCTCTAGGAAGTCTTTCTCTGATTTATGCCTTGCTTGATGCTGATAATTAGAGAGATATTAAGGAAAGTTATCTCTATGGCTGTATCATGGAATATCCCAGTCATACAGTCAGGGTGACTCATCTTCCTGAATTCAAAACTTACCTCATACATTTACTTGCTGTGTGACCTTGGATAAGACACTTAAGCATGTTTCCTTAAGTTTCCTCAACTGTAAAATAAGCAGGAGAAGGAAATGGCAAGCCACTCTAGTATCTTTGCCAAGAAAACTCCAAATGGGGAGACGAAGACTTAGACATACCTCAAATTACTGAAAAACAACAACATATAACATACATAATTTGCTTAATATATGTATACATTTAAAATGTATACTCAGACATCAGGGAAATATATGTATATGTAAAAATATATTTATTAAAGCTGTGACATACCCAAATCCTGAGTCAAAGTCTGGAGGTTATAGAAAGTACTACCAAGAGCTGAGTCTCCAGCCTCCAATTATCCCTGTTTTCAAATATCTTCCTTTTATAACATGTTATAATACAACATTAACATGTAGGGAATGCAGCCCCACAACTCCAATGTGGGAAAGGAAGAGATTAGGGAGTAGAAATGACAGGAATATATTCTAGTGAAGACAAAGTGATTAATGAGAGATCACAATACCAAACATATAGGAAGTATAATTCAAAGTTTATCCATTCTTTAGGACATTTGGCAATTTTTCTTCAGCTTCTGCCTGTAGAGCACGGTCAAGGAATGAAAGTATTTGAATTGGACCTCTTAGAACTCAACTGTCCTTACATGGTTTCTCACTTCTTAAGAGTCCAATCAGTCAACAAGCATTTATTAAGCTCCTACTAATATGCCAGGCACTGTGCTAAGCACTAGGGATACAAAGAAAGGTGAACGAAGAACATAAAAAAAAAAGACTTGGGTGAAGATGCATAAATGTTCATGCTCTTTCTTTGAATTGTTTCTATCCTGCTGAAGTCTTTTTAACCTACAAATTTCCATGACACCCATGGTCTCCAATCTATATAGAGTAGTTAAACTATGAAGGATGCTATTCTTTCATGGTATATAAATCACAAACAGAAGATAAATCTCAGAACAGAAAGCCCAGAGGCTGCCCAGGCAGCCAGACAGTGGGGAGGGGATCCCTGCCGTGTTTATTGTTCATGTTTTAGCTGCTGTGTTCCCCATCTCCTACACTGCAGGAGGGGCCCTAAATTGGAATTCAAGAAAGCAAACTGCTGTGGCTGTACCTCTACCTCCCCAAGGCATATGTAGTTCACTGGGAAGAAAGATGATAAAAGCTTTCCAATTCTCCATTCCCACCATTCCCCTTCACCATCACCCCTCAATGCCAAACAGAGAAGCACACACAAAAGTAAATCCTTTATGCCAGGATTGTTTGGCTTTCAGAACAGGAAGATGAAGTAGTAACCTAGGTCAGCACCCTATAGTTTTTCAACAATGGCATTTGTTTTTATTCTTTGGGAATAAAGTATAGTCACAGAAGGTGGGTGGAAAACATATCTAGGAATTACTATTATTCTTCCGACATAATCCCCACCTCCATCCCATCATCTCATTCCACAAACAATAAGTTTTTTGGTAAATTTATCATGTGGAAAGCAGAGTCAGCAGAGCATATTGGGTGGAGGACCAGCTTCAAAATCAGGTAGACCTGGATTCAATACCTATCTCTGACACATGCTAGCTGTGTGACCTTAGGCAAGTCACTAACCTTTCAATGCCCAAGGCAATTGTCTAAGAAAATAGGTTGTAGAACTGTTAGAAATATGCATTAATAGAGGGATTTCCTTATCTGATGCTTAAAGTATAAATAAAGTCACAAATCAGGATTTAAAAAAAAAATTGTGGAACATAGTGCTACATACTGGGAATACAAGGTGCAATTCTATAAATGAAAAAAAAACACACACACACATTCTAATTCTACTAAGAGATTCATATAGGAATTTGTAGTCAGTTGATTTTTTTTAAAATGTCCCACCAACAGCTGTGAACGGATACAGCCATTCTGGAGAACAATTTGGAGCTATGCTCAAAAAGTTATCAAACTGTGCATACCCTTTGACCCAGCAGCATTTCTATTGGGCTTATATCCCAAAGAAATCATAAAGGAAGGAAAAGGCCCCACATGTGCAAGAATGTTTGTGGCAGCCCTTTTTGTAGTGGCTAGAAACTGGAAATTGAATAGATGCCCTTCAATTGGAGAATGGCTGAATAAATTATGGTATATGAATGTTATGGAATATTATTGTTCTGTAAGAAATGACCAGCAAGATGATTTCAGAGAGGCCTGGAGAGACTTACATGAACTGATGCTGAGTGAAATGAGCAGAACCAGGAGATCATTATACACGGCAACAACAGTACTATATGACGATCAATTCTGATGGACATGGCTCTCTTCAACAATGAAATGTTTCAAACCACCTCCAATTGTTCACTGAAGAAAGCCATATACACCCAGAGAGAGGGATGCGAAATGTGGACCACAACATAACATTCTCATACTCCTTGATTGATGTTTGCTTACATTGTGTTTCCTTTATCTGATATATCGTTTGTGTAGATAAGATTTTTCTTGCACAACAATGATAAGTTTGGAAATATGTATACATATATTCGATTTGCCAATATTTTAACATAATTAACATGTAGTGGATATCCTGCCATCTAGGGGAGGGGTGGGGAGTTGGGGGGAAAAATTTGTAACGGAAAGCTATGTAAGGGTTATTGTTGAAGAATTACCCACACATATGTTATGCAAATAAAATAAAATTTAAAAAAAAAAATGTCCCACCAACTGTGAATGGATCCAACCATTCTAGAGAGCAATTTGGAACTAGGCTCAAAAAGCTATCAAGATGTGCATACCCTTTGATCCAGCAGTGTTTCTGTCGGGCTTATTTCCTAAAGAGATCTTAAAGGAAGGAAAGGGACCCACATGTGCAAGAATGTTTGTGTCAGCCCTTTTTGTAGTGGCTAGAAACTGGAAACTGAATGGATGCCCATCAATTGGAGAGTGGCTGAATAAATTATGGTATATGAATGTTATGGAATATTATTGTTCTTGCATGAACTGATGCTGAATGGAATGAGCAGAACCAGGAGATCATTATACATGGCAACAACAAGACTATATGATGATCAATTCTGATGGACATGGCTCTCTTCAACGATGAAATGTTTCAAACCAGTTCCAATTGTTCAGTGAAGAAAGCCATATACACCCAGAGAGAGGGATAGGAAATGTGGACCACAACATATTTTCATGCTCTCTACTGATGTTTGCCTGCCTTATGTTTCCCTTCTCAGATTATTTTCTTGTAGATATGATTTTTCTTGTACAGCAAAATAACTCTATAAATATCTATATGCATATTTGATTTGTCATGCATTTTAACATAATTAACATGAGTGGATTTCCTGCCATCTAGGGAAGGGGAGAAGGGGGAAGGAGGGAAAAATTTGTAACAGAAAGCTTTGCAAGGGTCAATGTTGAAAAATTACCCAGCATATGTTTTGAAAAATAAAAAGCTTTAATAAAAAATATTTTTTTAAAAATGTCCCACCACTATTTATAAGATAAGGTGGCATAGAAAATAGAGCACTGGATTTACAATGAGGAGTCCAGATTTGGATTCTGCCTGGGATACTTAACTGTGACTTAGCCAAGGCTCTTAACTATTCTAATTCTTGGTTTCCTCATCTATAAAAATAGGATAATATTAATATCTATTGTAAAGGGTTTTTAGGAGGATCAACTGAGATATTGCAAGTAATATGCTTTGCTAATATAAGCTATTATTATATTTTTGTTGATAGTTATTGAAAACCCCTGGGATAAAAGGGTTGGGAGAAAGTCCCAAAGGCTCCAACCCAACTAGAAAGATTTTCTTTATCCACCACACCTTGGCAAGTATTTCCTGTTATATTTCTGTGTAATATTATATACTTGTCTTACTTTGTATATCTGTTAACATTTGTTTAGGTGTTTGAATCTTCTTTCCGTATTTTTTATCATTCATCTTAGTTTAGAAACCCCCTGCAGGTTAGCACATTTTATGTACTACTTCATGCAGACAAGTACTTAATACTTCCAAATTGAAAATCAGTGGGGATTAAAAAATTAAGGGAATTCAACTGAACAAGTTATTATTGGCTGTGCCATTCATAGCTGAAAGCAAGTTCTTTTGGGTTTCTTTTTACACATTTCTTCTCCCCTTCCTCCCCCATGGGATAGCTTTTCTTTCATATCTTTATTTCCTTCTTTGTAACTTAGGAAGGTCTAGAGAATGAGTGCACCCTTTGGACAACTACTTTTTATCACTCAAATCCAGTTAAGCAGCAGACATTGAGGATCACCCTCACCTTCATTTGAATCTAACCTTTTTCTGAATAGGAAGCCTTTCAATATTGCTAATACATTGTCATCTACTCTTTACTCGAATATCTTCAAAAATAAGGAATCCACTGTCTCCCAAGGTAGGCCATCCCACTATTGTACAGCTCCCTCAGGAGAGTCTAAATCTACTTCTCTTTAGAACTTATTGTTCTTGCTTCCAAGTACACAATCAGAGGTTAAATAGAATAAGTTTAATCCTTCCATTTGATTTTTCCTTCAAATACTAAAAAAACAAATATCATATAATCCCTAAGAGTAATTAAGCCTTAGAAGGATGGAGTAACTTGCTCTAGAGGACTCAGCTATTCAGTGTCATAGTAAGAACTCAAAGCCAGGTCTTCCATTAGAATGTTGTAATGCCAGAGAAACTGAGGCAGGATAGAGATTAGAGATTTTTAATAATTTATTGATAGTAGAGAGTTTGGAAGCCATGGCCATGTGGCTAAATAGGACTCTTGTCTCAAAGCATTCAGCCCTGGCCCAAGGGACTCCAGAGACTCTAGGGACTCTTATAGGGCTCCAGCAATCGGGGAAACAAAGGCAAGGGGGAATAGAGCACTGAGAGGGATAGAAGTTCCAGGAAAGGACCATAAATTCAGTTCTGACAGGTTGGGGGTATGGAGGAAGGATTATAAATTCTGATAAGGAGCCAGGAGACACTGAGTCTGAGACCAGAAAGATATGCCCAAACATTGGAGATAAGCCATCTGGAGTTTTATGGCTCTTTGGAATGCTAGTGGCCAGAAGTCCCAGCCCTAATTATCTTAGTCCTAATGGCCAGGAAGGGGGGGGGGCATTGCCACCAGAGAATCTGAGGCAGAAAAATTCAGGGAAACTGAGACAGGGGAACTGAGGCACAACAATGTAAGCTTCTTGAAGAAAGGGACTATGTCCTATTTGTCATTGGATCCACATAGCCAAGCATTGTGGCTGGCACATAGGTAGTTAATAAAGGCTAGTGATTGAGTCCAAATTAAGAGTTCTCTGGTCCTCTATTTTTGTGTATCCTTTTCCACTTATCTCTCAGACTTAGTTTTCATTGACCTATTTTTGTCTGGGTCAATCTTGCTCTGTTGAATAATACGGGAAGGAATTGTGCTATGGGAGAATATTGGGAGTAGGCATAGTTGTACATGGGCTTTCCAAACCATTTCTCCTTTAACTTCCCCAATGAGTCCTCAGGGAGAAGACATCCAAGGCAGAACTACACCCAAGAAAACCCTTTAGGAATTAGGTGATACCTCCCAGGGTATAAAACAGTTACTTTCCTAGGAGCTGGAAGGGGTACTGTGGGAAGAGTGCTATATTTGGAATCAGAGCACCTATGTTTGAATCCTGACTCTGTTATTTGTAACATTATAATCTTACATCAAAGCTCTGATAGCTTTCTGGGCTCAATTTCCTTATCTTTAAAATAAAAGCATTAGAGGAAAGACCCGACAAAGTAATGAAGTAAGAAATAGTACAGCTCATTCACTTTCCTGCCCCACCTTGATAACTACTTCACAATGACCTAGAAAAGCAGCAGACTGAGTTAGAACTAGAAAACCAGAAGACTAAAAATAAGAATATTCTCTCTTCCATTAGACTGAATTTCTTGAGAGCAAGAATGGTTTTTGCTTTTTTATTTTTTGGTATCCCCAGCAAATACCACCATGTGTGGCACATTGTAGGCACTTAATTAATGCTCATTGACTGAGACAAGAAATAGGGTTGGGGAAGTAGGTAACACTCAAGCCTTACTTTCATCTGAACTGGTCAAAGGTGGTTAAAATATATATACATATATATATATATATATAACATATGATATATAATATATATATAATTAAATGAAAAATACCTTTCTTTCAACAAGAAAATAAGAGGGAATAGAAAAAAAGCCAGAAGGGAAAAAATAAGAGAGAGGGGTATTCAGGAAAGTATTAATCATAAGCAGAGAAAAATAACCATAGAGAATAGATCGCCTGGAAAGATTTAAAAGAAAAAAAGAAAGAACATGTGATTGGGCTCTGAGTTTAAAAAAGACAAGAGTTAGAGGAGTGGAAGCAGATAGCATCAAGCACTAATATTAAGCACACTTGTCATTACTACCCAATTCTTCTTTATAAAGAGGAGGAAGAAATCAATAGGAGGAAAAATACAGCAGAATAGGCTGGAGGGAAATTTTCAATTAATGATACTAATTTTGAAAATGAATGGAATTAAGAGGATAGCAGAATGGATTAGAAAGCAGAATCTAACAAAGTACTATTTGCCAAAAATATACTTGAAGCATAAGGATTCATGCAGTGTTAAAATGAGAAGCTAGAGAAAAACCTGCTATATTTATGCTAAAGAAAAAAACCCATAGGTAGAAATTTTGGTTTCAGAAAAGTAAATTTGATTAAAAGATAAATAAGAAAGGTATACTGCCCTGAAAGGTATTGTTGAGATTGAGAAAGGGGCCTCCAAAGTTTGGGGTCACAGACTGATGTCAGGAGGTGTCTCAAAAGAATTTACAGGGTTGAACCCATTTCCTGGTCAAAAGGCAAAATTTATTGTAATTGCAAGAAAAGCTAAATGAGTTATAGGACGAAATAGATAATAAAGCTGTAATAGCAGGAGACCTTAATTACCATTTTAAAGCTAGCCAAACCTAATAAAAACATAAACAAAAAAAGAAGTTAAGTTCTTGAATAAAATTTTCAAAATGTTAGATATAATAAATGTCTTGCAATTACTAAATAACACTAGAATGAAGTATACATATTTCTCAAATATTCATGACACCTTTACAAAACCTGACCAAGTATTAATAAGGACATGAAAACATTACAAACAAATTTAGAAAAGAAGAAATATTAAACATATCTTTTGCTGATTACAATGTAATAAAAAGTTATAGTCAATAAAAAGCTATTAATGAAATAATTTAAAATTAATTAGTAGCTAAATATCTCAGTCATAAATAAAAGGTGGGTTAAAGGACAAATCATAGAAAAATAGGTAATTTCATCATAAAAAATAGCACTGAGACAACACATTAAAAATTGTAGGGATTGAGTAAAAGCAGTACTGAAGGGAAAATTTATAGATCTTAAAAATTTTATAAATTAAAGAGATGAAGAATAGATCAACAAATCTCTACTAAACACAGACACACCAGGTCCCTATGCAGAGTGAACTAAAACTTGAAGTACAAAAATACCTATGCATACATATAAGTGAACATGTAGATCTAAGGAATAGCTTATTACTTCTGGTCCCCACAGTCCTTTTCTCCCTTTTAGGAGTCCTTGACAAACTTAATTTGGAGCCCTCACACAGCTGATCTAGCTCCTTCTAGAACTCAATATCTAGACTGATAAGTCAAACTTTGTTGGACTGGGTGATGCAGATCACTTAGTTGTTATGTTGATGCTTCCTTGGGTGTGATCAATGCTGCCACTGGCTTTGGTGGTCTCTGCTACTGACTCTGGTTGCTAAAGTGATTTCTAGTGACTCTTCTGACATTTTGAAGCTCACAAGGTTATACCTTATCAATTCCATCTACAGACACATATTTACCCAATATCAAGAGATAAACAATACACAAGCTACAAAACAAACAAATAAAAATAGTCATTTACCTTTTGTTCATGGACACTTGGCTGATTGGGAGAGAGGGCCTATTGTTCCTCTAGTAATAGAAAAGCTATCTGAAGTTTACATTAATGCTTCTCATGTAAAAGTCAACAGAAAAGAAATCAAGAGATCAGCTTTTTAAAACTTTAGTATTGACATTCAGTTCTGGTGCAACTTCTACTGCGTCACTAGTTTCCTGGCTTCTCAGCCAACCATCACATATTATTTGTTTTTTAGTCACTCTTGACCAGAAACTTGCTTCCAAAGTTGTATAAGTTAGATTAACAATAGACAGAGAATGTTTAGCATGCTCTATATAATTTACTAGGAAAAAGAATCTGCACATGTTCTAAAGACAAGGTTTTCACTGGGGTCAGTCCCCCATTGTACTATAAAGCAAGAGCTTCTCAAAATTTTGATCTGGGACCACCCACTGAGAGTCTCCAAAAGCCTTTCAGGGTCCATAAGGTCAAAATCATTTTCACAATATTACCAAGATATCCTAATTTCTAAAATACTATCAGTGGGTGTAATCCATATAAACAAGAGCTCTTTGGAGGTGGGATGGGGGAAAGTACTCCATAATTTCTAAGCACATAAAGAATTCTTATACCAAAAACTTTGTGAGCTACTGCTAAAAGTCTTCTTTTCTCTAGACTAAATGGCCTCATTCCATTGGCTTTTCTGAGCATCAGAGTAGGGATAGCTGATTTTTTAAGATTTGTGCTACTTTGACTTCTCAGAAATCAGAGAAAAGAACATGGAAGTTTAATAACTTTCAATTAAATAGTATAGCATTCTCACACTTTATGTTGATGTTTGCTTGCATTTTGTTTTCCTTCTCAGTTTTTTTTCCTTTCTAGATCTGAATTTCCTTGTGCAGCAATATAATTGTATAAATATATACATATATTGGATTTATCATATATTTTAACATAGTTAACATGTATTAGACTACTTGCCATCTAGGGGAGAGTGGGGGGGAAGTAATATTTGACAGAGCCACAAATAGGACAAAGCTTTACCCAAGAGCACAAAAAGTGATTGGGTATTGATATTACTTGTAGTATTTCAGCAGCATAGAAATAAATATGCTTAGCATTATTATTAGTTAAATTAGGAAACCAAGATTAAACATTCTTCTTCCTCCACAGTAGAGACACCTTGGACAGGTCACTGATGACTTTGAGCATAGCAGTTTCAGTTGAGTGATAAAGACAGGAGCCAGATTTCCAAGGGTTGAGAAGTGAGAAAAAAAAGGAAGTATAGAAAGATTTTTTAGGAGTTTGAGAAATGGAGGAAAGACAAAGAATGGTAGCTTGAGGGAATGATAAGGTCTAGTAAAGTTATTTTCTTTTCAAGATGGGAAAACTAGGGACTGTTTATAGAAAAGAAATAAGTACAAAAGAAGAGACTGAAGATGAGAAAGGGAGAGGTTATTGGAGTATAATAAGGGTGGGAGGGGAGAGAATCAAGAGTATATGTAGACTGAATGTGAATCACAACATAGTTTTTTCACATTTTGTTATTGTTTGCTTGCTTTTTTTCATTTTTTTCCTTTTTGATCTGATTCTTTTTGTGCAGCATGATAATTGTGGAAATATGTATAGAAGAATTGCACATATTTAACATATATTGGATTATTTGTTGTCTAGGGGAGGGGGTTGGGGGAACAGAAGTAGAAAATTTTGGGAACACAAGGTTTTGCAAGGGTGAATATTGAAAACTATTTTTGTTTATATTTTGAAAATAAAAAGCTATTATTTAAAAAAAATAAGAATATATGTAGAGGAGTTTACCTTAGTAAGAAGAGCCACTTCTTTGTCAGAGACTAGAACAATGGAGAAGAGAGTAGAAGATGATGCTAAAGAGTTTTGAAATGAAGAGAATGGGAAAAGAAAGAGCTCATCAAGTAGCCTCTTTTTTCAATAAAGAAGCAAGATTCTCAACTGAAAGGGAGGCAGAGGGAGGACAAGAGTGAAAAATGATGTCAAGGGATTTGGGAATGAAGAAAAGAAAGGGGAGCTTACAATAAATGTCTAACATTTATTTTTAATTCTATAGAGACTAATATTTCATGGATTGCAGCCACACAACAAAATGTGAGCTTTGATAATAATAATCATCATGAATTCTTTTCAATATCACAGTTTTTAACTCCTTTCCTTTGCAATTTCTCATCTCTTTTATCCCAGGGGTCCTGAAAGATCACTTAAGAGAAAATGCTATGCTGCTGAGATGACTTGAGCTTGGGAATTAGAAAGGCTTGGTAATGCCATATTTGACTGAGTCATGACCCCATTGGTGCCTCAATTTTTTTCTATTTGAACAATGGAGACTTTAGTACTTACCCCTTTCCTAGGCTCCTACAACCTGCAATGAGCCATCTTCAATGAATCCTGTAGAGTACTATTTTGTTTTCCATATTCAGAAGTCTGTTGTTGAGTCTTCATTAGTAGGAAGGGCTATTAAAAGATCACTGTCAAGATTTGTGAAACTAATTATGTATGTAATTTTTGGTTACTAGGTTCTTGAATCCTTAAAAAGATCAGTTCTCTCAGCTGACTTGCCAATTTAAAGACACTGGGAAATGAAGCCTGAGCTGCTTAGGGGAAGAGCTTTGCTAACTATAGGCAAGTTGTCCCAGAAAGAAACTTTGGAGAACTATTAAGGATTTATCATTTAGCTCCATGGATTGAAGTGAAGGATGAGAGGAGAACAAAGATTCTTTGGATTAAGGCCGAACTTGGAACTCCCCTGAGAGTGATAAACCCCCTTAAATCTCCTGAATCTCCTTCAGCTATTCCAGCCAAATTAGATGAATCATTGTTCCCTTCTCGCCCTCATCGATGTTGTCTCACTTTTCCTGGAATGAATCTTTTATACTTCCTTTATCCCAACCTCCACCTCTTCTTATCAAATTGGCTCTCTTACTTTGTTTCAATTCAGTTGTCAACCTCTCTGTGAAGTATGTCCTGAGACCCAACTTACCCAGAGAAAAGTAAGCATTCAACATCCAACAAACATTTTTTAGGTACTTACTAAGTGCCAAGCATTGTGAGTAGGCACTCAGGATGAAAAGACAAAAGCAAACAACTCCTGTTTTCAAGAAACTTATATTCTAATGTGGGGAAACAATATGTGTGTGTGTGTATGTGTGCAGAACTATGAAATAAAGGCAGAGTAATTTCTTGGGAGGAGAAAGCTTATACCACCAGAGAGATGAAGATAAGCTTCTTGTAGATGTGTCATTTGAGCCATATTATTTCATATTATCCTCCTTCATGTACTCTATGTTCCAATCAGACTAACCAACTTGCTGCTTCTTGTACAGGACATTTCCTCTCATGTTTCCATGACTTCCATATTTGGAATATAGGCCCTCCTAATCTCAGCCTCTTGGAAACTCTGGCTTCTTTCAAGTCACCTCAACAATACGAAACAGCACCCAAAGGGCTCCCCAGCAATATCACTATGTCTGTATCCCAAAGAGATTTTTAAAAAGGAAAAGAATTGAAAGGTAGAATCTGGGTCCTTCAAAAACCATTCTTCATAAATCCATTGTTCATAGTTAATATTTTCATTGTTAGGAAATAATGCATGTTAAAACAGTCTCCAACAACTTGAATGAAGTCATAGTCATTTAATTATATTTGTAGAGTAGAAGTATGAATGGAGGAGGCAATGTCTCTTACTTTGTTTCAATTCAGTTGCCAACCTCTCTGTGAAATATGATCACAGAGAGATCAAAAAATATTTTAATAATGCAGGTAAGAAATCATATTCTTTCATTTGCCTTCAGACTCCATAAATTCTTTCTCTGGAGATGCATAGCATTTTTCATAGGTCCTTTGAAATTACTTTGGATCTTTATATTGTTGAGAATAACTTAAGTCAATCAAAGTTGATCATTTTACAATATTGCCATTGCTGTGTACTCCCCTGGTTCTGTTTGCCTCATTTTGCAGCATTTATATAAGCCTTTCCAGGTTTTTCTGAAAGGGTCCTACTCATTTCTTATGGCATAATAGTATCTATCATATACCATAACTTGTTCAGCCATTTTTCAGTTGATGGGTATCATCTTAACTTCCAATTCTTTGTCACTACAAAAGGAACTGCTATAAAAATTTTTATCCACCCCATTTCTTTTCCTTTTTAAAAAAATCTCTTTGGGATATAGACCTAGTAGTGATATTGCTGGGTCAAATGCA
>JAJPUD010012416.1:0-49399 GCA_023553655.1 Myrmecobius fasciatus | reverse complement strand
ATCATTTATTTAGAACATTTTATTCTAACTCACAAAAGTGAAAAAAACACACAAGGCAGCATCCACAAATTTTGTGGTCCATATTCCAAAGATGACAAAAGATAAAGCCATTGCCATATATGCTTGAGATACCCATGTTTATTTTAAAATGGATAATGAATGATGTACTCTAAGAAATCATAGTGGCTAAGAGTTTCTGAGACATGAATAGTTAAAGGCTAAGACAGAACTTTGAAAAGAACCCTGTACTCTGACAGTGCCTACATGTACTCTGGTCTATTGGGCACCTACTGGGCATTTTTTCTTAATGTCTAAATATACATTTACTTGATCGGTCAAGTGGAAGTTGGAAAATTCAAATACACTGAACTCCCTAGTTAGCACTGACCTTTATGCCAGAGTAGTAAGAAGCAGTTTTCCTTGACTCCTGATTGAGTGTTGTCACCAAATAAAGATTTTATTAGAAACAGCCTTTGACACCATCAGGCCTATTTCCCAGAGCTAAAGTTACAAATAAAACTTTGTCTCCTTGCTCAAATCCAGCAATGATTTATGCTATGTTTTGAATTGACATTTTTTATTTTACTTATTTCACATCCTTGTAGTATAGTGTTGTGTAGGCTAGAGGTAGGGGGAAATAGAACTTTTTCTTTATCCTCTTCTACTCAGACCTCCTCTCAAAAAAAAAAAAAAAAAGATGTTGCAAGAAATATGTATAGTATTTATGCTTATTTCCAACACTAGACTATGCCATAAAACCTGCCTGGTACTTACTTTCAAAGTACAGTAATTAAACATACTTAGCCAACACAACTCACATTACTGTGTTGTTATATTCATTTTATAGATTAGGAAACTGAGGCTCAGAAAGGTTAAATGATTTGTCCCATGGTCATATAGCTGGTAAAGATAGGAGGCAATATTCAAATCCATTTCTCTCCTTATTCCAAGCCCCATCATTGGATAATGTCTGATAATGACTATTAGCAAAATGGCTTTATGGGCAAAGAGTTATTTGTGTATAAGGACTACTAAAAACATCTCTTAAGATTCAGAATACCCTCTTCTATCCTTACCTCTTCCAAAAGTATCTTGAAGCCAAGGTCCATTATAGAAATCAAAGCTTAATTTGAACATCACTATCATTTTTTGCTGTCCTGATATTTTCAAGATAGTGTTTGAGTCCTTAAATATATCATCAAGTAACATAAGGTTTGAGTATGGAAAACAAACAAACAAACAATCTTTGAAATGTGGACTACCAATGAATAGATAATAGCAATCATATTAATAGCTGAAATTTATATATAATGTTTTTATAAAAGGTTTGTACATGCATTATCTCATTTGACCATCACAACACTCCTATGAGACGTGTTATAATATTATCTACACATTTTATAGATGGAAAAAAAAACAGGCATAAAGATTTTAAGTAACTTGCCCACAATCACAGAGCTAATAAGACTTGGAGATAGAATTCAGCCTGCTTCACCACAGTGTCTCTCCAACCAATAGCTTATAGGCTAGACCTTCTCTCTTTTTTAAAGACCTTTGCAGACTTTGAAATTTACAGACTTTTTCTTTACAAAAAAAGTGACCAGTAGTATGAGTGTTCTAATGAATTTTATCTTGTCATTCATTCTCAGATTCCTATAACCAGTTTACAATGGCAGGATTTGGTATCATTAACTAATTGATCTGACAAATTTTGCATCTGATTAGGCCATTTCTAAATTTTGTCACACCCTAATGAGGAATCTTATCATCCAAAGTGCATTGATCCAAACCTACTGTTTTCCAAAGCAGAGATGGTTGCTGTGTTATCATGTATGATAAGCTGGTAGTCAAGGGGAGTTTTCTGAGGAGAAATAAAAAGTGTCTTCATTTGATCGGAGAGCTGGCTATACTTCAGATTGGGCAGTTGAGAATGATTACTTACAAGATCTGTGCCTGTACACTTTATTCCTCGGATGAGAATACAACTTGGACTAGACGTTAGATAAGATTGTAGCTGATAGTTATGAAGAATGATCTAAAAAAAAAAATTCTGTAGAAGTTAAGAAACCTGCCTTTTACTACTTCTTGTATGATCTTGGGCCTTTACTCTTACTCTATAACTTCCCTGGACTTCAGTTTTTTCATCTGAAAGATGAGGGTGATAATAATATATACCTCATCCAACTGGTCAGGGAGTTGTGAGGTTCAAATAAGGTAATGAGGTAAGAGTGCCACAAGTGCCCTAAAACACCACACTATTTGTTCCCAACTTCACATTTTACCTAAATCAAGGTCAGCAAGAGTACACTAAAGGTGAGGAAGATTTTTGATGCAAAGGGGACTTTGTACTCCTCTTTTTCCAGTCTCAGCAGCACCTACTCCTTCTACAAGAAGTATACCTGAAGCTACTGCAGATAAGCATTGGTCTCCTACAGGTGGTAGCTACCACCATCTTTGCTTCCTCACTCCCTGGTCCCCAAATTTCATGACTGAGACAGTTATAATTTTTAAAATGTACTATGTTTAGCTTCGGACAGAGAGGTGACAGAGTAGTATGAAGGGAGATTCATGTATTTTTGGATATGACCAATGTGGGAATTTTTTTTGCTTTACTATGCATATTTGTTATAAAGGGGGTTTTTTGTTCATTTTTTTTTCTTTCTCAATAGGGATTGGAGGAGGAAGGGAGAGATAAATGAATTCTTATTCATTTAAAAAATAAAATTTGATTTAAAGAATAAATATGTAACATTTAGCCTGTAGTTTAAAAAAAAAAATTTGTTTGCTTCCTCCTCTCTCCCCCACACCCACCCCAATTCAGCCTTTCATTTGGGCCTTCTTCCCTTCCTTAAAGAAGCCCATATATAGATAAGTCCAGCTGAATGTAATGCTATTGTAGATGGTGATAGAACATTATCTTCTATAATCTTATTTCTTCTGCCTTTTTTTTCCCTCACATGGACAGTCACCCAAGAAACTGAGGAAAACCATAGGATCAGACTTTGCATGCTTATGAAGTACACTTTCCAGTGAGCCCTATAAAAAAGTAATTTTTTTTAAAGGAGGGATAGAGTATTTGGCATTGTAGTTTCTTATGCAATTTAGTTCTAATATTAATCTTCAAAGATGTGTAAGTCTGAAAGAGGACTAAAACTGTCTAGTTAATCATGTTGATCCAAATTCAGTTGACTTAAAAAACATGATAATGGGCAATGGATTGTTTAATGACAATGCAATTTAGGAGAAGTAAAAAGAATTGCCTGCTAACAATTGTCATTGTACATTCAAACCTTATCACAGTGTGGTACATTAGGATGCTAGTAAATCCATTAAGAAGGCATTCCCAAGTGATGGACTTTATTTGACAGAAGGAAATTTGGAAAGTGAAAGGCTAGAGGAAAGTGAAGATAATTTAGGCACAAGTGTATTTAAAGTATTTTTGTATGTATAAAAATGTTTTTCTTCTTTTGGCTACAAACCCTGATCTTGGTTAATAAATTACATCAAAATGACCTGAAGTTAAAAAATTAAAAAAAAAAAAAAAAGGAAAAAAAGGAAAAAATATCTGAGCAAATAGTGCCCCTGGTATTGTAAAGCTTTGAATGTTTTCACACCCCATTAATTTATTACTTCTCTTTCTTCATCTTTAAATTTCATTTTTTTTTCAAAAATTCAGACTCCCTGCTGCTGCAGCGATTTTCATCTTGTTGTTAATTTTCCCTGCTCCATATGGAGCTCCAGACATTTCACCTGGAGGCTGTACTAGATTTTGCTGTAGTGATCGAACTTCCTGAGGCCAAAACTGTCATTTAGGGTTCCTGGTGCATCTGTCTGCGCCAGGCTTTTCACTGGCATGGGAGAGTGTGAATAACAAATTGGATGCACCTGAGATTCAGATGATTAGTGTGTTTTGTGAATCTCCACGACTTGTAAGCAGATAGCTCTGGGGGGGAGGGCTAAACAGCTACTGTGGGTGAATCTGTACTCACACCTTACATTTGGGGCTTTTCAGGGGAAGTGCAAACATCTAGGCAGTCTGAGTGCAGAGAGAGTAACAAATATTTCATCCTGCCTTGTCATTGATTAGAAAAGAGCCTTTAATTTCATTTCACCCCATGTTGTGATTAATTTGCATTCTTTGTCAGAAGTTAATGGAGTTTTTTATGGTTCACTCTGAAATCCTTGAAGACATCAGACTTGATCTGATGTTTATACAACCGCCAGCGGAATTTTTTCGTTTGATTGATGGCAAGCTTGATGTTATTCCAAACGGCTTTTTAAGCTGTTTTTAAGAATTATTTGAATAAAATGCAGGCAAGATATTGTTGTAACGATCAAGATTATCTGTTAAAAATCTGTTTCAAATAAAGAAGATGATAAGTAGGAAAAAGGATCAAAAAGACAAGAGAAATAGTGAATAGAGATGTTATTTGTTAAAGCACATAAGAAATGCATTCAGACAAATTATTGCAAAATACAGACAAAATAATTTTTTATTAAAAATCATCATCTCTGGCCAAATTTAATTGTAGTGAAGGTAAATTATCAAAATCTTTGGGAATAATAATAAAAAAAAAGCCTTACTACTCGGTGGCTAATTCCCATTTATTCTGCCAGTTTTTGCCAGCAATGTAAGAATTAGATGTCTACTGTTCTTAACTCAAGGAGACAGAGCTGTCAGGCCTGTTAGCTGAACAAAATGATGACATGTCACTTGTCTCAATAAAAAGGAATTTTTAAATCCCAATGCAAGGAAAACAAGTGGATAATAGAGGATTTTAAAGGAAAGATGGGCATTCATAATAGTATTACTATTGGCATGTTTTACAGACAGTACAGAAATGAAAACATTCCATTGTTAAAAGGCAAAATCCTCCAATTGTTAACTGCTAATGGAAAATGTGTGTTCATCCCCAAAACTGCTATATTTCAAAGTATGAGAGGAGCTAAACTGTAGGTGGTGGCTGCTCCAGACTCCCCTGCTACTAACCAACAAAATATGTTTTGCAAATGCTTTTTGATTACTAATACCAAAGCCATTTGTTGGATTTGGGGTTTTTTCTGGGCTTCAGCATATTCCTGCTTCATTGTAATTCCTACTGGTGAGATAGACTTGTGGGTCAAAAAGCTACTTCTCTTAGCACTTCCATTTAAAACAGATTAATTTATTTTTGTTGTATTTTAAAGTTGGATAAATAATTGGGTGATTTTAATTGAAGTTGCTTTCTGATCCTTGTATTAATGTGATCTAAGGTCTTTTTTGTTACATGTAATCCATATTATTGACCAAATTTGCCCTGTTTTCATTTAAATGTAAGCAGCTTGTCAAGGAGAAAATATTTTGTTTCACTTGGCATGGAAATAAGCTATTTTAGTGTGTTGTGAAGTTTGTTTTGTTTTGTTTGTCAATTGAAAGTGTCTTTTAAGCATTCTTTTACTTGGTAATAATAAATTGGACTCTGGATAGAGTGTTTTTCCATAATAGGGGAAAATGGGTACCTCCTTGAAGAAGATAATATGTTTAAAAATGTTTAAAAAACATTAAACATTTCTCAAATGCAAATGCTCAAATACTGGTGTTTCACACTTAATTATGATATGATAAAGACCTTAGCTAATATGAGAAATTCTTAATGTTAAAAGTTTGGTTTATGGTCTAGTAATATAATTTTACATTCTGAATTTAGTTTTTATCAAAGTATTATCTTTATCAATTTGTTTATGTATAAGCCCACTCATATCTAAGTGTATTAGAGCCAACCCAAAATGCAAATTTCTGACTAGACATTTTGCCTCCTTGGGAAGTAATTATGTTCAGAATAATTCATTTCATCTGCATGTACTTTTAATGCTTGCAATATGATGTTTTTCCTTGTGTTGCAAGGATTTATTGTCCAATATGAGATCTTTTCGCAAAAGGGTGATCATTTCTGCTTCAGGTATGCACTTTGAGCTAGAATCAAAAATGGTAACCTGCAACTTTTTCTTAACTTCTGAATGGGTTGGTGGCTAATGTTTTAATTCCCAGCCTCTACTTTTTGCCTTAGCTATCCAATATATTCTTATTGCCATGTACATCATGAAAGAAGATAAATAAATGTCATCATAGAGGAATCCAAGAGCCACATGAAACTATTCCATGACCTATTGTTTCTTGGCAATAGTTTTTAATTTGTTTGTGCCAACTTCATCTTCCTTTCCTTGCATTTCCCACTTTTCAGAATGTCTTGATATTTTAATGTATAGGTTTATTGTTGTTGTTTTTGTTTTTTTTCCTTTTTTTGCAGAGATAGGAAGTGGAATGCCTTGCAAGTTCTCAAATTAGACCTCCCTAAAATAGTCTTGAATCAGGAAGAGACTTAAGCGATAGCATAGCAATATTAAATTTCCCATTTTTTTCATTCGTTCTTTTTAGCATTAAGGATAGCTTGAACATAGATTCCCAACTCCCCAGGGCTGAGAACAGCCAGTGGTTTAATTTTATAGCACCACCTATATTGCTTTCTGATAGATTCATCTATGATTTTAAAGTTAAATCAGGTTTTTTTTAGTATTTTACATTTTCCTTTGAGATTGTTAGAGCCACCTTCCTGTAAGAAATCTTTAGTGAATGATGGAACAAGAGCACTAGATTTAAAGTCAGAACATATGATCCCAAATTGTGCCCCTCATATTCAAATTCTGATTCTTCTATTACCTACCTCTGTGGCCTTGGGTAAGTGCCCTGCTTTCTCTGATTCTGTTTCTTCATTTTTAAAATGAAGGGATTGAACTAGGTAGTCTCTAAGGTCTCTTCCAGTTTTGACTGTTAAAATATAAGGCCTTCCTCAGAAGATAATTAGCATATATCCCTCTAGAAGAACCTTCCTTTTTTTTTTTTTTTTTTTTTTTTTCCAGAGATAGCAGGAACCTACTGCTTTTGAAAAAACTGTTTGAAAGTGTAGCTTGGCTTTGTCAATATATTTCTACCCTGCTTTGGGGAAGTTATTCATCTAGGATAGAAAGATAAATTTATTTGATTGCAGAATTATCCTAAAAGATCAATGAGACAATTCATGTGAAAGCATTAAAAATCATAAAGTGATGAACAAATACTAGGCAGCATTTTCATTATTTATATTTCTATAAGGTGGTTTCCAGATGTAGCATTAATAGTACGTGACTATTCTTTGTACTAAGTAACACTAAAATATCTTATTTTAGTGTTACTTAGTACAAAGAATAGTCATGTATTATCAGTGCTTCAGCCCTATAAAAGCTTTCTTTTATGATCTCTGATTTGGATGTATAATCTATCATTGATTAATCATTACATTATAGAGATTTATCTATAGAATTTTTACATTTGAATAGAAGCTTAAATAACTGCTTGAGGCCATTCCCCCCCCCTTAAGCCCCAAATCATGAAAGTAGTATTAAATTTTTCATTTTAGATCTTCATTTTTACTCTGGCCTTAAACTCTTATGCCCCCAGGTTTAGAGTTGTAAGTAATATTAGAAGTCATTGAGTACAACCATTCCATCTGGAAGCTCAAGGATGTTAAATGACTTTCCTTATTGTGGAAAATGTCAGCAGGATTTGAATACAGGCCTCTTGAATTCAGGAACATGCTCTTTGCACCATATGCTCAGCCTATTTCATCATTATCAGAACTTGAAATAGGTGAGAGAGAGGGACCCAAATTGTGTTCTTCATATTATTTTTGCCACTCAGTAATGACTAGGAAAGTAGATGTCTAAGTACTAAGTGTATAAAGTACTATCCTAGGATGCTCTGGGATTACCAGAAAAATATGGTACTTCCACCTATCACCAGTTCAAGCACTGATTAATCATAGAAGCAGTAGCAACAGACTTTTACAGCACATCAGATCTACATTCAATAATCACCATTTGGTATGGAAGATTTAGGAAACTGGAAACAAATGCTCATTATCACTCAGTTTACAGGGAACTGGTGAGTCTGAAGACAAACTTTGAGGTGATATCTCTTCAATCCTTCAGCAATTAAATTATGGTGACTTATGAATACAAATCAGAAGGCAAACAAATCAAACATTGAAAAATCAACATTTTTATGTATAAAAAAGGAGGAAACACTGTGTCCTGTTGGAGCAAAGAAGAAGGGTAGTACTTCTAAAGCCCCTCAGATTTTTACCTAAAGCAGGTTGCCTCATTTAGCTGAGGTTGTGACTACTTTGTTCATCACAGCCTTCTCTCCTCCCAACTTGCATCAACTCATGGAAGCTCCATTCTTGGACAGCTAAGAGGATTAGGCTATAGCTCATTTCAGCTGCAGCATTCTTAAAAAGAGAGCAGTAGCTACTGTTGATAATGGAGTGGAAGATGAGGAAGAAGCTAGGGAAAAAAGAATGATGTGGGGCTTATGGCATGAGGTCTGCAGGCCTAATGCAGGCCTGGGGTGAGCATAGCAGGGAGAAAAAGGACTAAGGTATCCTCTACCTATGGCAGAGTAAATGAAAACTGATCAGAAGCCCTAGGTTTGAATCATGACCCTGAACATATTATTTCATGACTCTACTCTTCAGTTTCCTTATCTACAAAATGAGGTTGGGAAGAATATACTGTCTATCCCCTATGGATGTTTTGAGTATCACATGAAGATAAAAGTAATGGTTGATCCTGGTGACTTTTCAGCCATCACCCCACCACCACCACCACCAAATTTGCTTTACTTCACCATCACAATCAAAATGCTTCCTGCAAAACTTGTCAATCATACCTTGAATAGACCTGAACAACAGAGGTCAGCAACTTAGCAAAAGGTTTCTAGCCTCTTCAGTAGGATGATTTCCCAGCCATGTATAGATAGGATATTTCCCAGCTAGGACATTCTGAGTTTCCAAATCAAGTGCAGAATAAAACCTCTACCATCTGACCCAAATCTGTACTTAACCTGATAAATATGACAAATACCAACTGCTTAAGGCCACATAGGAATCTAATCCATTGGTGCCACTTCTGTTTTCATTAGAGGCTAAAAGAAAAAGGAAGAGCAAAGGGAAAGACAAAATTTCCAATTTTTAGCAAAGAGGAAAGATGCCCTTTCTCTTCCTCATAAACCCCAGCATTGGATTCTTTACCTCCAAACCCCTGCCCTTGCCACATAATCATGGTCAACCTACTCAGAGGATCACAGAAGAGTACATTTGAGGGAAATCCATATTATGAACAGTAAATCAAAAAGATTACTGAAAGGAAGGCTTTCAGCAGGGGTTCTTATCTTAGGTCTGTGAACTTTTTTTTTTCCAATTTTGTGATAAGTATGTTGCAGTATCCTTGGGTTCCTTGGTAATCCTTTATGTTTTTTATGTAGTTTAAAATATTATTCTGAAAGGGATCCTTAGGCTTCACCAGATTGCCAAAGAAGTCTGTGGCACACAAAAAACTGGTTAAGAACCCCAGGCTTAGAGAAAGGGAGAACTAGGATGGGAAGTTAAATCTTGTTTTCTTGCTATTTTCACCATTTAATTTTCTATTACTTATTTATATCCTTTTTGCAAGAGAGAGACAGAGACAGAGACAGAGAGACAGAGGCAAATAGTATCAAACTGTAAAAGGTCCTTATTTAAAGGCCTCCTCCTTCTTTAGGTTAGATACATAGAACAATCCTAACCAGAACCATCCCCCAAGCTGTAGCCAACTTGGGTGGTTTGAGTTGGACTTTAAAGAATAGGTAAGAAATTTTATAAAGTTCTGAAGAGGAGGAGGAAGCACACTCCAGACATGCTGAGAGGTCTGAGAACAGGCACAGGATTGGAAAATTACAAGGAATAATAAAGGCCAGGGCAAGAAAATAGTTAAGTTTAGTTTGATGTTTCTCTGCAGGGCTGAAGAACCAACTGGAATTATACAATGATTCTGAGGAGGGTAGGAAAAGGGAATAATTTATATAGCACCTACAAAACCCTTTACAAGTGGTATCTCATTTGCTTCTCACTTCTCTGCAAGGTAGGTACTATTATTATCCCTATTTTGCACTTGAAGAAACTGAGGTGGTTACTTGCCTTAAGGGAAGAAGGGAAGTCGTAGAGAGCTGTATAGTAGAATTCTATCTTATCTAAATTTTGTATCTCTATCTTTAGATAACCCAGTGCTTTAAATACAAGCAGCACAAGCTGCTTGAAAAATGTTAGATGAATAAATGAATGGCTGTGTCCTGAATTTCCATTCATTCATGACAGCTGTTGGCAGCATCTAGTTCTATGTACTCCCTAAGTCCACTCTTCCTTTACTTAGTAGCCCTAGTCAGCCACTAGGGCTTTTTTGTGACAATATAGGACACTTGGTTGGAAAGAAATTAACTTTTTTTTTATTAACTTGCAGTTACTGCTAAAGTAGGGGCCTTCTCTATTTTTGCTGTCCCCAGCCTGTGTACTCCCTTCTTTCCCATAGTGACAGAAGTTAGGATTTTCAAAAGTGTTTTGCTGTTCCTTAAAAAGATAAAAGGCAAATTAATACATACTTTAAAAGTGCAGTATGGGGCAGCTAGGCGGCGCAGTGGATAGAGCACCAGCCCTGAATTCAGGAAGACCTGAGTTCAAATCTGGTCTCAGACACTTAACATTCCCTAGCTGTGTGACTCTGAGCAAGTCACTTAACCCCAATTGCCTCAGCAAAAAAAGCAAAAAAAAAAAAAAAAAAAAAAAAAAAAAAAGTGCAGTATTTGGAGTTTGGAGTTTACAGACCCTGGGAATCTTCCCTTAAAATTACCCCTAATCTATTCATAGAAGTTATTAGCTTATATAGGTGATTATACACTAATTCTGGGAAGTTTTTATAACCAAACAGAAGTGAAAGGTTGCCGAAATGTTCCATATCAATTAGAAAAAGATTCTGGGTTATTTGTTTTCATAATTATCTGGATTTTTACCAAAATTATCTAAATAATTGTTACAACCCTCTAGGCATTTCGATGCTAGAATTACTGTGTAAATGAAATGAAAGTGCTGAAAAACAATAGCCCTTTCCCCCAATACCTTGAATACAGCCGGCATTTAATATATGTCTTTTGGATGAATGTATAAAAAAATTTTTGTTGGCTTACTATGAATCAACTCTGTAAGAGCATTAGAGAGAAAAAAAACAAAACTAATGTACGATAGGCTGTATTTATAAAACCATAGAGAGCTGAACGAAGTGATATAGGCACATAGGTTAAGCAATACCTGAAGTATTCTGTTAATTGTAGGCTATCAGATTTTAGAAGTGTCATTCACTGACAAATATGAGTATGCCCAGAGACTGGTGAGCAGGAAGGTTATGAGTCTGAAATTTTTATTATAGGAAGCATTGTTGAAAGAAATTAAGATTTACTTAACCTAGAGAAAGCTTGAGAGAGGGCAGACATGATAGCTGCCTTCAGATATTTGACGTGATGTCATGTGGAAGGAGAATATGAAGTGTTCTCTGGGATTTCATAGGGCAGAACAAAGACTGACAGGCAGATTTTAACTCATATGAACAACTTCCCCATTTAGATTATTTAACAATGGAAAGTTCTAACTTGTAAGATAGTGAGATCTACATCATTGGAGGTGTGGAAAAGGAAGCTGAGAGGCTAAAGAGATCATTCCTGTGCTTATCTAAATGACTTCTAACCTTTCCAACTCTATAATTCTATGATTCCATCTTTGGCAGATAAGAGTTCTGATTAATAGGAATGGGATTTAAGTCATAGCTGTCTCTTATGTCTAACTTCCAAAAGATTCCTCCTATCCACTTCTGCAATTTAAAACACTGTTCTTTCATGGAGATTTATTTAATCCTGAAGAATGGTCAAAAGGCCTCCCTTCCCATAAAAGGCAGTCTTTTAATCAGCCTTTCCTCCCCTCCCTACTGACCCCCAACTTGATTTTACGTTAACCAGATCTTGAAATAAAAAAATATCCTTTTAGCTGATGTGACAAGATAATCTTCCTTCTACAATTCTGTAAAATCTTAAATAGGAAGGCATTCCAGGCTCCCTAGCTCAGACCTTTTGACATTGGAGAACAGATAATTTTGTGAATCACATTGATCATTTTGAATTGTGGCCCTGAAGCCTGACTCTTCCTACCAAATACAGCTCTGAAAATAAAGGCTTCCATCTGCTGCCCAGGAGAGTAATTTACTATGGATCCACTATACCTACATATCCAGGGTAGACCATGAGCTCCGTCAATTTTAAATACACAGAGGATGAAAGAGTACAGGCAAGCAGTAAGGTCCTTTTACTGTTCACTCACTAGCAATCCCAACAAATGAATAATGTTGCAGAGTACCTCGATGCTCCAGCTGTTGCACTTTGTGTAAAAATGCATTGTCCTTGATAACTGGGAAAACAGTCAGAGCCAAGTGATCTAATTTATTGCTGTGCTGCCTTTCTGAGCCGTACCCTCCTCTAGGCTGTCAGCTTAGCCTTGCAGAGTCTGGGCATTCTGTAGCCTTCCCATCACAGCCCCCAACCCCTCCTGTTCATTTACTTTGGGGTTAGCTAGCCTTCTAAAGTCAAATTTCTTTCCTCACAGACCACCACCCTGGCTGGATTAAAAGATTTCAGAAAGAGAGATGGGACCAGTTAGTGACATTTAGACTATGCAGATTTGGGTGGTTTGATTCCTGTCAAGTAGCTTCCTAATACATCTTCCTATTGCTTCCAACTATGTCCTCCTGTGACTTATTTTTGTTTTAGGCATTATTCTAGGTAAGTTAATAGACTCACAGAAGTGTTAACAGCTTGAAAACTGCTACTAGGCTTATTTAATAAACAAAAATGCTGATTTGCAATAGAAAAATGGAGCCACAAGTGAATTACACTGTCATCTTTAAATAAATAGGAATCAAAAAATATTCATTTTATCACCATAATGAATTTTGTGCCTATAATTTAATGGCAATATTTCCATTTCTTTTAGTCATCCCTTTGTAATTTAACATTTTCATTTATTTTAAGTATCACTTCCTATCCTTTTTAAAACAGTGTTTTGTGTCTTGAATTAACAAAGCCATTTTTAAGATCATTGTCCTGGACAATAAAGGTTCCATGTTTGTATGGATGGATAGATTTGGGGGAAAGAAGAAAAGTAAGTTTAAAGGTATGAGCATTAGTATTGCAAGACCTAACTTAAAAAGAAATGATCAAGCATATTAGAAACTCATAACACCTAGTCTAGTGCTGTGCATGAAATTGGTGCTTAAGAAATACTTCTTCAATGGAATATGCATGTTAGTTTTCACTTGAGGAGAAAGAATCTCACAAGTGGTTGGATTCAGCATTGTCTTGAAGAAATTGTTCCCGTGGCAAAGAAAAAACTCTCCGGCAAGGCTTGAGCAAATCCAGTCTAGTCCCCTTTGTTTTAAAGATGAGGCAACTGAGACCCATGCAAATTAAGTGATGGATCCAGGAATGCCCATGTTTGCGGCAGAAGTAGGACCAGAATCCAGGTTTCCTCTAAAGCACTTTTATGGAAGTTGAGTTTTTTATCTTTGTTTTGGACTCTTTCAGGGTTAGAATTTTCTTTTTTGAAAATCATTAAAGCTCTCTGCATCTGTATTCCAGAAGTATAAATGTAAGCATATTTAAGTGTCCTTTTCCTCCCTTCCCTCAAAAAAATACCATGAGGGTGTTTTACTGTATATTCTTTCATTCTTCTCTTAGCAGTTTACTTTTTTTCATCAGGTTCATCAGAACTAACCGAAATGAAATAGATTGCAATCTTCCCACCTAGAAAAGGAGCCACACCTGAAGAATTTTTTTTTTTTTTTTTTTTTTGCATTGAGTAAGTTTCTACTCCTTTGTGGCTGTAGACAGATAAGGAGAGCCACTGATGACTTGTGCTACAAAGAGTTTATGATCAAGTCAAGAGACTTGAGTTCAAGCCTCAGAATAACAAATCTTGCACAAATCTCCTTAACTTGCTCCGGCTTTCCTCATTAGTAAAACAATACAGTTTGTAGATCATCTCTGAGAGTTTTTCCAGTTCTAAAATTTCATGGCCATTTTAATATACAAAAATAGGCAAAAGGAAATCTAGTTCTAGGCTCAGCTTGATCACTCAGTGTGTGGCCTGGGACAAACCACCTCACCTCCCTAGGTAACAGTTTCCTCATGATGAATGAGGAGTAAGTTACTTTCTCAATCTGCTGTACTATAGAATGAATCAGTGGTTCAATATCAGGAATAAGGAAATTTCCACTTATAATATTATAATTCTGATCTTCAGGATTATTATTGCTTACTTAGTCTAATTTGGAAGCACAGTCTTTTGGAATATATCTGCTATCCTCAAGATTGACCTAAGATTTAAAAAATAAAAATAAAAACAAGGTTCAGCATTAGAAACTCAAATGGCATGCCAGTAGCATGGCAAATGAAAATAACATTCTTTAAAAATTCTAACAATATGACTTGGTTTTATATCTTTTTTCTATTTAAGAGGAAATAACAGAAGCTTGAAAAGCAGTAAATATGTAAAGGGAAAATTTGTCAACTGATATAGGAAGATCTGACCTAGGTCATACATAAATCTCTCAGACAAGAGCTTCAGGGCAAGTCATAATTCCAGAGAGTAAAAGAGAAAATGAAAGCTATAGCTAGTGTCTTCTGTAAGTTACATAGGTGGATTCATTTTAGTTTTCTGATTGTGCCTTTGAATAGAATGGGAAAGGACTGGTAGAGGTCTTTGGCACTTTATGTCAAAAATATCTCCATGGTGATAGAAATATAACGTGATGGTCTGTCAAAAGTTGCTTTTCATCACCAGAAGCATGTATTAAATAGTAGGAACAACAAAAGGAAAACTTATGCATTGATAACAGTAAAATTGCCCAAGTTGGGTAATGGAAACCTATTATCTCACTTCCCTCTAATGGTTTCAACAGTCACAATGCAAACCTAGCTTTCTATTTCTATTTTATGCTATTATTACTATTATAAATAATAAAAGCAACTAGTCTTTTTGAAGGATTTTGAAGTTTGCAGAGCACTATATGTTATCTTTTGATTCTCACAATATAATTCTCAATTGTGAGATTCTCATAATTACTTTGCAGATGAGGAAACTGAGGCTGAAAAAAAAAGTTGAGTCATTTAGCCAGGATCTATAATTTATTAAATGCCTGAAGCAGAATTTAAACTTCTATGTTTAGACTCCAAGGCTAGCCCTCTGTTTACTATAGCACTCTTGCTTGTGTTTGCTAATTACAAACATACAGTATAAAGGCTTCAGAAAAACAAAATAGAAATGGCTTAATGCTTCCAAAAGCAGGTTTAAGCAAAATTTTGTTTTGTAGTTTTGCTTGGGAACCTAATTATTCAAAAATGTAAACTTTTTAGCTGAATGGTCAACCAGCAACTATTTAGCACAGCAAAACAGGACACCAAATTGGGAATCAGGAGACCAGGATTCACATCTCTGCTCTGCTTCTTGCTTCCTGGGTATTCTTGGTACATTATGTCAGGGCTTCAGCTTACTCCTTTATTAAATTGAGGTGGTTAGTCTAGATCCCAGCTTCTTAAACTGAGATTTGCAACTCCATATGGGATCTCATAACTGAATGTGAGGATCATGAGAGTATGATTTATTATCAGTAATTGTTTGATTTGTATACCTATTTTATATATCTTTGTTCCTGAGGGTTACATAACAATCTCTCAGGTGAAAAGGGGTCATGAGTGGAAAAAATTTAAGTCGCTGGTCTAGATGATCTCTTAAGAATCCTCCCTGCTTTAAATCTCTGGTCATATTTGCAAGACGTTATGCCAGGCCCTGTAGGATATAAAAAGAAAGGAGAGAGTCCCTATCAATGATTAAAAAAAGAGGAAATATGAGTATCATAAGACTGCAGCACAAAAATGTTGATTGTGAAGCATGAAATTGTGCCTCCATTTAAACACAGGTCTCTTTTTACCTCAAAATGAAGCCCTATCCTCCTACTATTATCATTTTAAATCTTGGCCCTAACTGCTGGAAGAAGGATGAAAGTAATGCTTGAAAGAGGGAAAAGATCAACTAATTAAGAGATCAAACCACTACTAGTTCTAGAGACTGATTAGCAAAGTGTGTGATTGTGGCAATTATAGCTCTGCTCATTGTCCCAAAGTAATAGTTATAGGCAGAAAACTCTCAGCAAAGGCAAAATATATACATGGCAAAACAAGAACTACCACAAGTTAGTTTGAAATGCTAGTTCCCATGTTGTAAGATATGGGTCATACATCAGCTCCAATGGTGTCATCCTATCCCCTTGAACTTTGGCCTTGAAACAAAACATTGGGAAAGCAGAAACCAAGAATAAAGATGCAAGTGCAAGGAGCTAATGTTTTTATATTGACTACTCTTAGATCTAAATACTGAATGGGCTGTAAAACTAGGAGCTTCATTTTTTCATGAACTGTGTACAAAAGTGGAGGCATTGGCTGTGAAGTTGACTTTTGTTTGGGCTTATTTTATGGTTCTGAGTCCACACAGTAATGTGATCTTGAAAAAGGTAAACAACAAAGAGTTTAACAGTGAAAAATATGCCTAATATAAATACAGTCGAGTACATTGCAGTTCAGAACTTGAAAAATATGACTATAGCATTAAATTTTCTAGTGGAATTAACAGAGGAACAGAATGCAGCCTTTAAGGCAATATATTTGAGACAGAGAAAATAGATAATACATCTAACTCTATAGTCTCTGTGGCATTCATATAAAGAAAAGCACAGTAGCTTTATTTAATTGAGAAAATGAATCAATTACAATGATGTTGCATCATCAAATTCTAGTGAAATAGAAGCTATAAGTCACTGCATTGTGTAACAGTGTTAAAAAGTAATTGAGTGTCTTACGCATTTTGAATCAATTTCAGGTACTGGCAAGGCCACCTTGATGCAAAATTTATGAAGATGATCTCAAATAATATGTTGCCATCAAAATTGTGTAATAAAACCTGGTAACAATGTGTCTTTTTTAAAATCTAAAAAAATATATAGTATAGTTAGTAGTATCAAGACTTTTTTTTGTTACATCTGTTTTTTGATTATTTGTGGTCCACATAGCAAGAGCTAAACTGGTACAATTTTAAGATGCCTTAAAAACTGATTATCTTTACCAAGAAAGACATGAAGAACTGCTTTCTATACTCTTTCAAATAACAATTCATGAGAATATTTTTTCTCCTCCATTCAAATGACTTGCATACTTTGGCATTTTTTGTTTTGTTTTGTTTGTTGCTTTTTGTTTTTTTGTTTTTTGCTGAGGCAATTGGGGTTAAGTGACTTGCCCAGGGTCACACAGTTAGAAAGTGTTAAGTGTCTGAGACCAGATTTGAACTCAGGTCCTCTTGACTTCAGGGCTGGTGTTCTATCCACTGTGCCACTTAGCTGCCCTGACTTGCATACTTTGATGAGTATTTTGCATATGTTGTTAGGATAAAACCCACATCCTTGGCTGAAAATACCAGCTAAATCTTCTGGAGGAATACAGCACTATTTTTCTTGGATATGCTCCTTAATTAGTGAATATTTTTTAAAGTACATCTTGTGATTGATATCCAATAATAATTTGTTTGGTTTTTAGTCTTATCCAAACTTTATGGCCAGATCTCTACATGGGGGCCTAGAGAAACAAGTATCTTTTTTTTTCCCCAGAAAATACATTTTATGCCTTTGGTGCTTTTTATTTTTATTTTAATTGTTGTTGTTGTTGTTGTTGAGGCAATTGGGGTTAAATAACTTGCCCAGGGTCACACAGCTAGGAAGTGTTAAGTGTCTGAGGTCAGATTTGAACTCAAGTCTTCCTGACTTCAGGGCTGGTGCTCCATCCACTGAGCCACCTACCTGCCCCTATTTGGTGCTTTTTAAATGTTAACATGGAAATATGCCAAAACTTTCAGGTGGATGTGCACAATTTAATCAAGTGGTGAGATTTTGAAGCCTTGCCTTCCTATTAAATTATAAATGTACCTGTAAATCAGTACTGAAAATTTTGTCAGGAGGAATGAAAACTACTGTTGATCCACAGTTGTGGTTAAGGCTGAATACATTAAAGCACAGTGGCCTAGCAACTGCTTCAGACTGTAAACAGTGCTTTTTGATGATTCCATCCAGAGCATTGGTGATGATGTTTGCTAATAACCTTGATGGGTGCAGGGAAAAAAATGAAAAAACACACACACATACCCACACACACAGAGGAGATAGAACGAGGGAGAGAGATTAGATATAATAGGAGATTTATAGTCCCTGGCCTGAAAGTATTTTCTAGTTAGCTAAAGAAATCAAATGCACAAGGATTAAACCACTAGAAGAATACTTAGAAATTAGAAAGCAAAGTGTAAGCATATGCAAATAAGTTTGTTTCAAAATGGTGAGATGGTTGAGGAAGAAGCAACTGGTTTATTTGGTGATTTTATATTTGTCTTACTCTTTTTGCCTCCTATTTTCCAGCCCAGCTGGAGACCAGTCATCACAGCACAGCTACAATGGGCTCATATATTCAAGCAAAGCCAAGAAATAGCATATGATACTCTGGAGCAGCCAAGAATAGGATCCTAAAACATCTTTCTCAGGAGCATGTATTAGAAACCTGAAAATATACTGGATTTGAGTTTTTTTTTAAATACATTAGCAGGCATATTTTTTGTACTGTAGTGTTTAATACTTTAATTACTAAATAGATGTTTTATTAATTTGATGTCATATTTTTAGTAATTCTTTCCAAGAAATGTAGTTTATCAATGTTATAGATGAGTAAATAGCCTGTCTTCAGAATGTTGATGAGGCAGGCAGTCCTAGGTAGGCTGGATGAAAAGTCTTTGCTTTTTCTTAAAAGCAATGAAAAACTTATTTGAAGTTGATTTCCCCAGAGAAGATTGCTATCCTGGAAACATGGTGGGAAAACTTTGGGAGAGGTGGATCATTTGCCCCTCTTCTGAGTTAGAAGTAGATACTTCAACCATATAATTAAAGTTTTCTTCACAAAATAGGGAATTGTGATCAGACACTGGCAGGAATCCAAAATTCTAATTTCTGACTATGATTTAATTTCAATTTTAAATAAATCGGTTTTTAATTTAAAAAGAGTGAGCTTCATAACATTAGCAATGATTGCAACATTAAGCCCAGTGTTCACAATCTAGCAATATAAAACATTATTTATATCTGAATCGTAAACAGCCTTTTGAAATGGATTATGGTTTTTCTCCCTATTCTAATACAACCTGGAGGGTACTAAAAAGTGTTGTGTGAAATTAACATTCTGCTGACTTTCGCCTATAAATGAGAAGCGAGCTATTAACATTTGTGTATTTTCATTATGTAAATTGTGTTAACACATGCCCACAAATTGCCACCAGCAATGCAATAATTTTCTCTCAGTGATCATAATGTGTCCAAGTGAGTCATTTTGATTATGACATGCTAATTACATATTGCCTTTTTTCAGATTCAGAAAAACCAGGGATCTTTAATGGTAAGCTTTATGAGTTCAGAAAAAAATTCACTTTTCTTTTTCCTGATGGCTGCTTCCTTTGCATGCTTGAATGCCTTGTTTTAAACTTAGCAAATTGCATTTTGAAGAAAATGCAAACCTTTAACTGCCTGTACTATTAGATTAGGTACCATTAGAAATGATAGAACATCCTGAGCATCAATGTTTTTATAAGAGTTTGCTGCTGTTGATTAATCTTGCTATATTTTATTGCATTAATGATTTTTTCTTTCCACTCCACTGTAAAGATATTGCATATAGGCTAATACTTTTTCCTCTCTTCTTCCCATTGCAGCCTCTCCAGCTACTGCAGTGCATTGTTGATGAGGTGAGGCACCGTCTTATGTGCTTTCACTCCTAAAGTCATTCCTAATGGTGTGGAAAGCTTATATTTTGTTTCCTAATGAAGCACAATGCCCAACATCCTCAGAGCAAGTTGTGTTGTATGGCATTGAGCTGTGTTACATGAGCTGCCCCCGTCCCACATTTTACTCTGCCAATTCTAACAGAGAAGCTGTGCAAAAACAGACTGTACCACACACAGATCTTCACAGGGATGCAAGGACTACAGTTATAGTAATTGATCCTCTCCCTAGCCAGACAGGGGAGGGAGCCAAAAATTAAAGGGGTATCATTTATTTTATAACAGATATTTAAAGTTATTTGGCATGCAAGGGTCAGAGGTGAACAGCAACCATAAGTGGGATGAAATTTGTCTTCCTTTATTTACCCAAAGCATATTGGGGAACTAATTGTACATAAGCTATAGGTCACTGGTTCAGCTTTAATTTCCTAATTAGACATTTTCCCAGAATATGTGACCTTAACTTCTTTTGCTTTGAACCACCCTATTTATATTTTAAATCATTATGTCTTTGATAATAGCTAGCTATATAGTTAATATCACTGTTCTTTGAGGGCACTAGCCCATCTAAATCTCTCAAGCAACTTTTCCCATTTGTTATTTTGATTTTAAATTTCTCATTTTGGTAAATTAGCTGTTTTGTACTGTGTAGGGTTCCCAATGAAGAAACACTGAAATATTTTTTTTAAATCATAGTTTTTTCAATCTAGGCTTTCCCACTAGCAATGTTTATTTTTAAAACTTTAATTTTATAATATTTTCAATACTTCTAATTAGAGAAGAAAAGCAATAAATGATTCAGATAGGCAAGTTTGAAAGAAAAAACAAATCGTAATTCATAATTATTCCTCTCAATTAAACATCTGTATAACTAGTTATGAGATTTGGGAGAAAAAATAAAGATCCTCTCAGGAAAAAGACAAACACACACATATCACAATAATAGTAAGAATGGCGATCTAACATTCTTAATGACAGCATCAGTCAGTCCACATATCCCCTGCAACTCATGAAACATGTTGGTGCAAAAATGAGTACATTATCCTGAAACCAATGGAGGCTCCATTACCCCAAATACCAGACAGACCTCCTGGATCTAGTAGCTCATCAATATCTGCTCCATTTGTATTACATTGAGAAAGCATCCTGTCCCAAGTAGTCCTCTAAATTAAACAGAGTTTCATTAATTCTTCCTTCAAGTTTGCTCAGATATGTCAGGGTTTATAGGTTTACATGTTCAGTACCACTGTCTTAAGACTTTGTGCTAATGGGTCAGGCCAAGGATACATAATCAGATACCACCAACCTCTATCTCTAATACAGATTGCATAGGAAACTTGGGGATTTAATGAGCTAGTTTTTATTCAGGATGAGGAGCACACATTTATATGTAATGCTTGAACTCAAATTCCATAAGGGTTAAATGTAGGGTAGGCACTTAATAAAATGTTTTTGAATGAAAAACTAAGAAGCAACATATTGTTTTGACTAAAAACAAAATTAATTTTACTTTTGATTTAAACTCAAGTGGAAAGTTCTTATAAGAACATTGAGAAGGGAGAAGAGTGGTCCATTAAAGATAAGCTCTGTATCATAGCTTCTGAGGAAAGGGAGGACCAATGGGGTCTTGGTCTTAGCTTCAGTACATTTCATTAGTTGTACTCCTTTGCTCCTGTGAGTTTATCAAATTTCCCAGCACTTGCAGCATTTTATTTAGACTAAGGCCTATTAATAGGAGCAGTTACACACTTAGCTGTGTGACTCTGCACAAGTCATTTAACCCTATTTGCCTCAGTCTCCTCACCTGTAAAATGAACTAGAAAAGAAATGGCAAAGCACTCCAGTATCTTAGACAAGAAAATCTCAAAAGGGATCACAAAGAGTTGGATACAACTGAAAAATGACTCAACAACAATATATAGTGAGATTCAACTTGAATGAGGTACAATCACCCAGAGTCAATAGATTTCAAGTTTGAAGAGACCTTAGAGATCATTAAGTGAAAACCCCCTCATTTTATAGATGAAGAAATGGTTTAGTGTGCCTGGTATCTGAGTTTTAATATTTCTTCTGGGTTCATGTATGCCTTCTTTTGGGGCTATGTAACCAGGAACACCTCCTGTTTAAAGATGGTTTTATTCCATCAGCACACTTGATTAAGTACCCGTGGTCATGTAGCATTGTTGTAATAATAGTAGGAATGACACTTGAAGATATTTACAACCTAATTCAGACAACATAGGTGTGTTCAAAGTCATATACAAGTATAAAGCAAAGCTCATTATAAGGTGCCTTGTTATTACATGGATTTGGGTGTTTCTCTTCAAAATAAGAACTATGAGAATACAAAATCTGTGATTTTTGTCATTCCAGGGGTATCCTGACATGGGGAATCCCTTCACCAATACAGATTCCAACTTCTCTATGATTTTTATAAGTTAACTGTTAGGGAGGTATATGAAGGTTAAGTAGCTTACTTAGGATCACAATGCTGATAAATATCACAGAATTTAAAGCCAGATTTCCTTGAGTCCATCATGCTTTCTCCTAGGCTCTGCCTCTTCCAAAAATAGGAAAATTATTAAAAATCATAACCTCATAGATTTAGAGTGAAAAGGGACTTTAAAAGTCTAATCCTTTCATTTTACGGATGAGGAAATAAAAGACTCAGAGAGATTAAGTAACTTGCCAGATAGCAAGTATTTATGTGTTTTGGTCAATATATATTGCATAAAACATATCCATCTTGACTGAATTAATTTGTAAACTCCTTTTGGTCCCATGCCACATTCACAATTATCTTTCTCCTCCTCAATGTTAATTCTTTTTTTTAAAAAAAAAAATTGAAACTTTTTTTTGACCAACTGAAGGACATCATGTGATAGTAGGTAGAGCTCTAAACTTAGAGTGAAGAAGATCAAGGTTTGATTCCAACTTAAGACATTTATTTAGATATGTATTTATAGACAAGTCTCAATTCTGATGCTGAGAATATTCTCTAAGACTCAATGTCACAGAGAGGTTCTGATCTGTCACAGTAGACAGACTAACTAATTCATTGCAGTCCCAGATTAAGAGCTTCCTAATATCCATCTCTTTCATGAAGTACATTCCTTCCCCAAAGCAGATGATAAATTAGTAGTAACTTTGTCATGATGATATTAACATAAGCAGTCATTATTATTTCAAGGAAAAGAATACAATAAGAAATCAGGATTCAACACAGCCCACAGGATCTCCCCACCGCATTCCAGTGCTAACATTATGAGTTTCATTTGTTATAATTGCACTGTATGTCAGTAAAATCTCAGTTGTTCAGCTCAATAGACATTATTTTGCACCTACCTTGTGAATAGCATGATCATAGGCACCATGAAAGATAGAGCTCATAAAGATGCAGTCAGTCAACACGCAAATGCCTGTTGTGTGCCAGGCATTATGCTAAGTGATGGAGATACAAAGAAAGACAAATGACAGTCTCTGCTTCAAGAAGCTAACAGTTAATGAGGAAGAGAACATGTGAACAGTTGTGCACAAAAAAAAAAAAATCACATGCAGGATAAACTGCCTTCAGAGAGAAGACACTAGAATTAAGGAGAACCAGAAAAGTCTTCTTGTAGAAAGTAGGATTTTAGCTGAGACTTCAGGGAAACAAGGAAGTAGAGAGGAGGAAGGAGAGCATTCTGAGAATGGGAGACAACCAGTGAAAATTCATTCCCTTTCCTCATGAAATTCACTGTCTAATAGGGGATAAGACATACATCCTATAATACAATATAATATTTAGTAAATTCATTTGAGAATCCAAAGAGGGAAATCATTACTGTTTTATATGAAATGCTATTAAAAATATAAGCTATTCTTAACATCATTTTTTATTATCTGTCATCTTTGGGGAATGAGAGGTAAATTTTCCAGATAACTGAAAATATAACTTAAATAATATAAAATAATTTAATATATATTATTATTATATTATTAATATAAACTAACTTAAATAATATAAAAATAAACTGAAAAATAACCTTTTATAACTCAGTAATCACTATAAGCATCAATTATATTATGCTTTCCTATAGTAATGTCAGGGACTATTCAAATGCCTAAGCCTAGCTTTTTATTTAATTGAATCTCCCCAGCTGTTCTAGTTGGCAGTTTCTCTATCTCCCCATTTAGTGATGCCCTCAGGAACTATTGAGGTGTGTAAGGGCTATTTGCCCCTATACTAAATAGCTCCAGACTGCTGTGTTGGTCTTGTTATTGTTTGCTTGTTCTCTTCCCTTGTGTCTGTCTTTTTCCCAACCCCTGTCAATTCTTATCCCTGTAGGTGGGTGCCTAATACCCCAACTTTCTAATTTTCTGTCCCTGCCTGACTGCAATCTAGAACATAATAGAGGGTTCAGGAGAATCCAGATAATGGATTATAATATGCAAAATTACCAGTAGGTATATGCCTAAGTAATGAGTGACTGCCTCCAGCCTCTCCTCTGTAATAAAGGGCATGGTATAATCCATCACTTAACAAACATCCGTTTAAGTGGCTACTGTGGCCTAGGTGGGCATATTATTGGGTCACGAGAGAAGAGGCCTGAGTTCAGATATGGCCTCAAATACTGAATGCCTGATCCCAAGCAAATTTCTTGGCATCTCTCTATTCTTCAGTTTCTTGATCTGTAAAATGGAAATAATAGCAGCACCTATTTCCCAAGGTTGTTGTGAATATAAAATGAAATCATAATTGCAAGACTTTCTACAAAATTGAAAATGTTCTATAAATGCTTATTATTCTTAATCAGGCACTAGGGATACAAGTACAAAAAATGAAAATAGTCCCTGTTCCCAAGGAGCTTACATTCCAATGGGGAAGACAAACACATATAAAAAATATAAACTGCATGGGCCTTTGAGGATTTTGCTTATTTTTGGATTTACAGAATTTCATGACAGACAGCTGAGATTATGAAAATTTTGCCAACCCTGAGTGGGATATTTTTTAAGTGTGTATCAGATACATTAAAGCATAAGTTCGATGTCCATCTAATGTTCATGACAAAAAAGAAAAATTAGCAAATTAATTAGTCTCCTGTTTATACTTCCATTCTACAAGTTATGCAACTGTTTATTTAGGTCATATTTTATGCCTTGATGAGAAATATTTTCATAGGAAAATGTTGATTGCACTTGCTGTATTATGATGAATTGCAAAAATTGTAGAATTTAGTGTATTTGTGAAATACAAGCATAATTTTAAACAGTGATCTCTGATGCTTTGTAATCATAGCAGAACCAGTTAGACAAACAGCTAATTATTTTAAAATTCAAAGAACATTTCCTAAATTTCATATTTCCCCCTCACACTTTGTCTATAACAGAAAAATTTATTCACTCGGTATTAAAAAGTATATAATTATATCATTCTAAAATATAATGATATTTTTATTAGACCAATTGTTTCATTAGTGTAAGTAGCACTTGATGAGAAACTTCTGCCTTTACCATCACTGATTGACATCTTCTTTGCAACTTTTAGTTTTAGAGAATTGCCTAAAACATTGAGAATAACTCTAGGGTCTTACAGCTGGCATATTTTAGAACCCAGATTTTCTTGGCTATAAGTCTAGCTTTTTTAAATACTGTGTCATGGTGCCTGTTAATGCACATTTATGTATTGAATGATTCTGGTTAAGGGTCCATTATCTTTCACCTACTGTAGGAAGGCTTTTCAGAGGAGGTAAGTTTAAGGTTGGGTTAAAAAAGAAGACAATAGAATATTCTGGCAAATAGAGATTGCCTCCCTGGGAACTATGTGGGCAAAGAGCTAAGCCAAGGAGGAATAAAAATAGCAGAATTGAATAGCTCTTTAAGAGACTGTATATCTGGTTTGTCTTTTAGGATAAAGGCTAATTTAAGGTGCAATGAAGTGGGTCTCAGTAGATGGCCTTATGGAAAATGTTGACCCTTAATATCTGAGACTTCTTAGAATGACAGGCATGGTGTACTCAGATTCACAGTTAGGTCTTGTTCACAAATTGAATTGTCTCTGATTGTGATGTCTTTGAGCATAGGATTCCGTTTAATTGGTAATCCCAGTATGTCTTGTGCGCAAGCAGGGCAGCTACTTTTGGGGGTATGCTTTCATGAGAACCACCACGATAAATTCCATCCCTACAAACTAATCAATGCCTACCATTCCACAACTTAAAAAATAGTCCCTTTCTTGTAAAGATATTTCCCATCACCAAAATAGTGTAGTCAGTGTGGGATCTTGGGGAGGAGGGAAGGTAGTGTACAGGACTTCAGGGAAGAACTCTTTATGGATACAAAAGGGGCATTTTCCCTAGGAGTCAGTCCTTTAGTTCTTAGTGAAGACAAAGATGTCTCCCTTGAAAAATCCAGGGGGGTGAGGCAGCCCAGAGAGTTTACAGAAGCAACTCCCAAATTGAGAATTTCCATTTGCAAAGCACTACTCAGGAAAGTAGCAGGCATAGGTGTGATGAATATTTATTCTCATCTGGTCTATTTTCCTGAAACAGCTCCCTTTTATGATTCATGCAGGTCACTCCCCTTCAGAGTTGTGGGAACAAATAGTTAACTGAGTTTTAAGGTGTTTTCATCTTAAGATAAATTAAGATAAATCCGGTCTTTTCATAAAATAAGTTTTTGATTGAGGGTAAAGAGGAAGAGGTATGAAGAAGCAGATTTTGGCCACTTCACACTTTAGGGTAAGACTGGCCTTGTAACCATTCACTTTGATTTAAGTAGAGAAATTCCAGAATCAGTAGTGTTGTTGCTTAAATTTCAAATGCATTTTCTGGGGGTTTTCTCTCAATCACTCTCTCATAGACAAACCTAGTTCCATGTATTAAGTTCTTTAAATATAATTGATAAAAGTCCAGAAAACTTACAGGATTGAAGCTTCCCAAGTAGAACTTTGTAATAACAAATGCTAGAATTATATGTCTACCAATGCAGTCAGTCCCTAACTTTAATGTACTTGACTTAAATGGCTCCCTTATAGATAATATTTCTGCAGCATTTTATTCATAACAAGCAACTAAGCTAATTCATAAAAATTAGACAGTGTTAGCCTCCTAATTTACAAATGGGGATTCTGAGTTTTAGGGAGGTTAAATTCATCTAGGTGGCACTGTGAAGAACCCTGTATCTAGAGTCAGGAAGACTTAAGTTCATTTTAAATCCAGCCACAGACACACTGTAGCTGAGTGATCCAGAACAAGTCACTTAGTCTTCATTCACCTCAATTTTCTTAACTGTTAAATGGGATTAATAACAGCTATCTCATAGGGGTTGGGGAGGATCAAATGAAATAGTATCTGTAAAGTGTTTAGCACTGTGCCTGGTACTTAGTTGTTACATTAAAAATCCTTGTTCTCTAGCTAAGCAGTGGAGCTGGAATTTGGGCCTGTATTTTATAACTCCACATTCAGAGTATGCTATCTTTCCTATTACCATTCCACTAGAGCATCTTAAAGGGCTTTAACTATGTTCTTCCACCCTGTGTTTATTCCCTTTTTCTTCTCCCTCCTAAAACTCCCTCCCACTCCAAAAACAACTACCACCTCCTATTATATCAAAACTAGATCTGTGACCATGGCTGCTGCCAATTTCTGCTCCCATTTATCTGCTTGGTTGGCTTGCATGCTAAACACCTGTTTAGGAGATTTCTACCTGAATATCCTATAGGCATCTCAAACTCAACCTACTAAAATAGAATTCATCTCACTTCTCACCCGCTCACCCACAAAGCCCTGTCTCTTCTCCCAAGCATTCCTGTTTCCATTTCGGGCACCATCTAGTCACCCAAGTTTGACATTTCAGAGTACTCCTCAGCTCTTTATTCTTCTTCACCACCCTCAACAAATTACTTACCAAATATTGGCCCTCTACCTCCACAATATTTCCATTCCTTTTTCTCTAATCCTAGAATCACTAGTATTGTTCAGGCCTTCATCACCTCTCCCTTGGACTATTACAATGCCCCTCCCCCCAGTACTCTACCTTGTAAACTTCTCAACTCCCTGTATCTGCAGCTCCTGATGAGCAGTTATAATATGTTTATTGAACTGGACTCTCTCCTTCTAATCTCTCCACTCTCCAATCCATCTTCCAGCTGTCAAAAAAATCTCCCTCAAAATCATGTCCAATCCTGTCACTCCCCAACTCAAGAAGCTAGATGAGAAGAAATTGCCACCTAAGAACATCTACACTAGCATTAACTAGTTCTGCCAGGAATCACATCCATTCTTCTTTTCTTAGAGAGTTTTGTGCTTTGGATGTTGGGAAAGTTAAGAGGCAGGTGCATTCAAAGAAAGCCTAATAAGGAAGATTTTTCTTTTCTTCTCATTGGAACTCTCTCCACTTTCCCTTGCCTGGGCCATCCACAGCATCATAAAGAACTGGGGTTTTCACTTTTGATTTCAGATCCAGAGCATCATAAAGAACTGGGGTTTTCACTTTTTTATTTTGATTTCTTCTGTCTCAAAACAGAAAGGCGAATAGTTTAATTAGTTTACAAGTATACCTACAACTAATTCCTGTAGATCAAGAGCTCCCAACCATGCTTAAGCATCAATTATTTACTTCTATTTTCATATATAATGTTTAAGAATTCAATAACTTATAAAAGTAGCAATAGAAACATAAGTATTAAATAGCCAAGATTAAAAAGTTTTATTATATTCTGAAGATTCTGTTAACTCAACCACTGTCATTATATTTTGTCTTGTCTTAGTTTGGTCTACCTCTGGTTTTGTCAGTATTGGGTGCTTTCTCAATATGGAAACTCTGTCTATGATATAATTCTATAACTCCTATTTGACTTATGATAGTTTTTGACAGTTACTTGGACCATTGAGATTAGTAACTTGTCCATTATCACATTACCAGGATGTCACAGGATCCAAACTTGAAGTTGGGTCTTCCCAACACCACAGCCACACATCCTTATTTTATGGTTGCTCTTTTCTCTACCTCTTTTCATGGGAATATATAATGATGAAGGCCTGAACAATGCTAGTGATTCTAGGATTAGAGAAAAAGGAATGAAGATATTATGGAGGTAGAGGGCCAATATTCGGTAAGTGATTTGTTGAGGGTGGTGAGGAAGAATAAAGAGCTGAAGAGTACTCTGAAATGTCAAACCTGGGTGACTAGGTGGTGCCCGCAATGGAAACAGCAATGCTTGGGAGAAGGGACAGAGCTTTGTGGGTGAGTGGATGGGGAGTGAGATGAATTCTATTTTAGTAGGTTGAGTTTGAGAAACCAAACACTGAGCATCCATTTTTTATATATAAGATGCATGTGTTAGAAATCTAATGCTGCCTTTGAAAAATCCATTCTGTTTAAAATCATGTAGGTTAGGTGGTTTGAAGAATTAAAATAAGTTACCATGACGGCCAGGATTTCTGTAGTAATTACTTTTTCTTTTGGTAATAATTATTTCTTTAGAAATAACATTAACATTCTACCAAAACAAAGTAGTAATGTAAAAGTTAATGTTCTGTTCATTTATAATTATATTTAATTCATATTTATGAGTTGATAGGAGGGAGAATAGAAAGAATAGAGCAAAAATTAAAATGTTACCAAAGAAATGAGCCAAAAGAAGTGATTTTCCTGATATTTTAAAGAGTATAGAAATAAAATATACTAATAAGGAAGAACTGATTTTTTAAAGTACTTGGTAAAGTCAGATTTTTAAAAAAATTTCTTAAATATGCCATATTTCTATCATTTCCCAGTGGTACTGAATAAATTCAAAGAAAGTTATTTTTATCCACTAGGTTAATTAGAATAGAACTTTACAGCAAAAATTCTAAATATTTAGGTGGTCATTTAAGAAGTAGTGCTCTTTCAATTGTCCATGAAGTCTGCTGTATTATTAATGAGTTAATTTCTTGGTAGTGTAGGTTTGTGAACCAATGGGCAGTTGCTTGATGGGACCAGTTTTGTATTCTTTCATTTAATATGTGTTGCCCTGTTGTGGTCTTATCTAGCTGTAGGCTAAAACTCATTTAATCCACCGTGATGTGACTTACATACCCTGAAATTAAGTTGGATACCAAGGTCAGTTACTCAGCAGCTGATGTTTCATTTTTGAGTTTATTGTTAATTTTCCCCAAACTAGGAGAAATGCTGTATTAAGCTATGCAAATGTTTTCAAAAGGGACTTCAAGCTTGTTGGCTAGGGTGCTGCCTCTCAGCGTTCCAGGGAATATATAAGTTCCTTCTTTCCTCTTGGAAATGGAATTGCTAGACCCAGGAATCCCTGATGTTCTAAAATCCAGAATAGCAGAAGGCATTATGATTTTCCAAAAGCTGATGTACATTCTAAGTGAACTTGTTCATTTTGCTGTATGTAGTATATTTTCTCTGTGCCTTTTTGTCCCTCTGTAGCTGTGTCTCTTTCTCTCTTGCTCTGTCTGTTTCTCTCTCTCTTTCTTTCCTTTTCTTCCTCTCTTTTACCTCCCTTTTTCTTTCTCTCTTTTATTCTCTGCTTCTCCCTCTTCATGTTTCTACTTTTTCTCTGTTACTCACATGTTAACTGTTATTTTAGCCAATACTATATACTCTTCAACCAGCTTTTAAAAGCCCTTCACAGATGATATTTTGTTTGCACTCCAGCAGAGCTCATGTTCCATAATATATGGAATTTGAACTGGCATACAAAGCCCTTGAATTTGTCTAAAAATATCAAAACTAATATTCCAAGTTCTCATATATTTTGCAGTTTTTTTAGAATTGTATTTTTCCACATATATGCAATTCATGTATCAAATGGCAATAATTATTTTAATCAGCAATGGAATGGTGTGTGAGGACATGGACTCAAAGCTTCCTAAGAGATCTCAGAGCTCTGGTCTGACAGTTCTGGCTTGTTGGTTTTTCAGGACATAGGCACACCAGATTTGTTTCCTTTTGATGGAATTTCTCCAACTTTATAGGTGTAGGTGTGGCTTGTATATCTAAATTTGGGCAAGCTTTGTAGTCCCTATTAAATAAAAATTTTACTTTTTCACTTAGGGACCTGAAAGAGACGATTTTCTTCCCTGTATTTTCCTTTTGGATTTGAGTAGTTTGGATTTTGAGTATTTTGGACAGTTTTCATTCATATTTCTGCACATAAACATTTATAAAATGCCAGTATATACATTTACATCAGAATTTAGATCCTAGGTAGACCATGTTTAGTCCTACTTTTACTGAGGCTGAAATTGACCTTACCAGTGTATGAAATTCAGACACTATATAGGAACAAGGTAAAACCACAGGTAGGAATTGCTGAATAATTACCTTTAGTCCAACCTGAGCAGGAGGTTTCCCATGAGGGTGAGCTCATTTAATGGTTCCTAAAACTCAATCTTGTGGATGTCAGTGGTCATGCTTGATTATTTGCTGTAGTGTTTTATGAAAAACCAATAAAAATGCATCAGGAGTATGTGAAGAAAGAGGAACAATAACTGGTTTTATTTTTTCAAGTGAAGTCCCTTTGGTGTAAGCCAGGTATGCTTCATGCTGCTATGCCTTAGCTGTTTAAAAGGAATGCGTATGTGTTTGCTTGTGCAGACACTTCCACATTGCTGTGCACTGATAGTTTGTGAATGACAAGAGAATAAAATAAGAAAGGAAAAAAAATGTGTTTGCTTCAGAAAGGAAGCAATTAAAAGTTACAGTTGAGAGATTCATCTGTTTTCCTGTTACTATATGCTGACTTATTTATGAAATTTTACAAAACCCACAACCATTAGGCTTCTCTTTGGAAAATCTTGAATAGATAATAGAAGTCTTAAAAAATGAATATATAGCATTGATTTGATGTTATTTAAAAAAAATCTTCTCAACCCCCATCTCTGATGCATATTTAACATAAGAAAATGAAAAACAGCCACTGAGATCTTGAAATCTAAATTACATAGACTATATTTATTTGAAATTGTGTGTATACCATATGTACATGTACATTATATATGTTGTGTATATATATATGTATGTATACGTGTTTTAATACATCATATTAGTGATGTTCACTTGACTAATAACTGATTTTCCCACGATTTAAAGTTTTATAGATAAAGTGGGTGTTTCAGTGGCTAAAATTCAGACCTTTAGCCCCTAGTTCCATCCCCACCTGAGACAAGTTAAATGAGCTGCTACTGTCAGCCTAGACCCAGTGGACAGAACTTCACACCAAAATGCCCACACATGTAATTTGTCACATTTGGCAACTTGGAGCACGGGGTGACCCAGTGTGGAAATTGAATCATCTTTCACTTTTCCTGCTCAGGGTTTGATATGGACTAGGATGAGTAAATGATGGTTCTCTGATCTCCAACAAGGGTGGGTCAAAAGTCTCCTTTTTTGAATGACGTCCCTTGGTAAACCTTAAACTCAAAGCTCACCCCATTCACACCCTGTCCTACTGATGAAGCTCTGTGAATTAGACTAGTTCATTATGGTGTAGTCAAAAATGCTTTTTTAAAGTGTTTAAGTTTTTAAATAAATTGTGACCACAAAGAGTAGCTGAATTTTTTAGTTTAGGAAATATTTGAATGCACTTGTCTTTTCACGCAACATACTTATGCTTACTGATTTCTGGCAATAAATATATTGTACAGTTATTAATTACTTATATCATAAACTTTGTACTGATACATCATCGCATTGAGATTTCTCCTTCCTCAGCCCCCTGTCCCTAGGATATACTTTTGTCCAAACAATAATTTTCCTCACTATGATATGACATGAAAGTAAATCTCTGCACCCAGAGCTCTGACCATAAAGGTTTTCTGAATGCATTGATCATTAAAAATAATCACCCTGGGACCTATAATTCATATTGTCTATACCTAAGGACTGAAGAATAACTTCTGAGACAAAACACAGTAGATGACTAAGACTTTAAAGAGCAACGGCAGGGTATCTTCCCCAGTGAAGGTCACACATCACCAAATCACCAAAATAATAACACATCTGGATGACTCATTGTGAAAATAACACTTTAGTGTAAAAAATAGTGGGGAAAAAGTTTAGATTTAGATTTAGAAACCAGTCTAGGTACAAGCAAGGTAGAATCCTCTCCTGTTTTCCTAGAATCACAAATTATACTATTTAATATAAGGTAGATACCTTACTGAATGAATGATTCCACTTTGACAATAGTCATCGATGGATTAGCATCAACTTGGAAGAAGGTCTGTAGTGGAGAGCCTTCAGGATCTATTCCTGACCCTGTACACATCCACTTTGAAAAAAAAAAATCAGTGATTTTCATAAACAGATGACATGCATTTCCAATCTGCAAAAGACACGTAACTTTTAGGGATAGCTAATACTTTAACAGAGTCTGGATCCATAAAAGAAAATTGACAAGCTATAAAGATAAGTTGAATAGGGGCAGCTAGGTGGTGCAGTAGATAGAGCACCAGCCCTGAAGACAGGAGGACCTGAGTTCAAATTTGGTCTCAGACACTTAATACTTCCTGTGTGACCCTGGGCAAGTCACTTAACCCCAATTGCCTCAGCAAAAAATAATAATAATAAGTTAAAAACAATGAGATGAATTTTAATAGCAATAAGTTTGCACAGTTCTATGCTTGAATTCAAAAAAATCAACCATGTGACTACATGATGAGGAAACCAAGGCTAAGTGAAAAATGATATGATGCTATTACTGTACCGTTGTGCTCAATGTGGAGTCAACAGGTTGACAGAACTATTTTTAAAAGGCTAAAATGACAGTAAATTGCATTAATATTTCTCCGTTTTTCACTTTGTCAATAGTATTTTCTTTTCCCAATTACATGTAAGAATAGTTTTTTACATTCATTTCTGAGATCTTGAGCTGAATTTTTTTTTCTTTACTTCCCCCCTCCCCAAGACAACAAGCAATCTGATATAGGCCATACATGTAGTATCATTTTAAACATATTTCCATATTAGTCATGTGATAAAAGAAAAATCAGAACAAACAGGAAAAACCACAAGAAAGAGCAAACAGACCAAAAAAAAAGTGAAAATAGTTTGCTTTGATCCACATTCTATCTCCAGAGTTCTCTCTCTCTGGATGAGGTGATGTTTTTTCATCCCAAATCTATTGTATTGCTCAGAAGAGCTAAATCTATCACAGTTGATCATCACATAATCTTGAGTAAGCTGCATTACTAACAGGCAGAGCATCCAGAATGAAAGAGGTAATGTTTAGTCCTAGATATCATTTTTTAGAAAGTACATTGACACAAAGAGAATGATGAGGGGAACAGCAAACATGCTATTCAGGTAGCTGAGGATAGTTAGCCCAGAGATGAGAAGATCAGACAGAGGAGTGGGTTGATACACAATAGCTATCTTCAGCTACTGGAAGGATTGTAAATTGAAGGATTAGACTTGTTCTGCTTGGTCCCAGAAGATCAAACCAGGAGTTGCAAACCAGAGAGCATGATACTGTGGACAACCCCAAAGGTGAAGTCAGATGAGCTAGATTTTGGAATTCTATCTCTGCCTCTTACTACTTTTGTGACCTTGGGCATGTTACTTAACCTTCCTAAAAGGAGAGGGTTGCATAAGAAGTGCCTTCTGGCTATTGATCTATGATTCTATGGAAGATTTGAGCTTAAGGTCTGGTCCTTGTATCTTGAGGATAAAATGATATTCTCATTCCTCCATACTCCATGCCACCCATGTTGTAAATGGAGAGAATCACTATTCTAGAATGATAAAAACCTGTTGCCACAGAATTCTTCCGTGTCACTTAGATACTCATCTCTTCCTTAGTATTTCCAATAAAAGCATCTATCAGTGAGCATTATGATCCAAAAAAACAACATAAGCAATAGAAGTGTTACAGCTTGGCCCAAAGCCTGGCACATAGTAAGTACTTAATAAATGCATGCTGAGTTGATAGCTAAAACTAAAATTCCTTAACTTTTTCTGGTTTCTCATATCTTCCATTTAAACAAAACAGTTCTTTGGGCTCTGATCTTCAGTTAGATATCAGAGAATAGTCCCTTAGTTTTATACAACATATTATCTTTTCAGTTTCTTTTCACATACATTAGTTCAATTTGGAAGTGAATTTTAAAAAAATTTATAAGGAAACTGAGGCTGAGAGGTTCAATTATTTTTAAAAATTACACAGTAAGTTAGTGATGAAACCAGAGCTCACAATCTACCTGCTGATTCCTAAGCATTCCAAAAGTTGCATTCTGCTTTGCTTTATTATAATTATGGGGGGGTAACATATATACATATGTGTGTGTATATATATATGCATACGTACACACAAAGCAGAGAAATAGTTTAGCTTAAGTAAATGATACGGTTTTTACAATAACTTACCTTATTTAAATGACTTTAAATAAGTCATTTAAAGAGCACCTCTTTCATTTACCTCTTCCTTATTTGGTTCTTCCAGTTTACCTGCCTGATCTCAAAATCCATAAATTTGTATGTCAGCCAGTTGCCCAGTAAATTAAATAGTAGCAGCTGTGTTTGGAGTTTCACCTCCCTCTGACTAGCCCTCACCCCACATAGTATATTCACATTTCCTCCCCCCATTTTCTGTTACCATGCCTTTTTCTTTATGCCTGAGCACCTTGCTGACAAGTGCTAATAACAGAATGCCCAGAGAGAGTCCAGTTGGAGTTACCACACATTAAACATTCTGAACTTGTCCTTTGCTCATAGATTGTGCATAATTAATAATTAAACGGTTTCAGTTGTAATGGGTTGACCTTCCTGATCTGTTCATTATTCACAAGGCAAAGGCATCACTCAAACTTTTTTTTTTCCCTATTGCCCTTCTCTGTACTCTGGCGGCACAAGCACGTTCCAGTTGTGTGACAAATCAGGCTGACCAAGATGTTGTGGGAGCTTCTGAGACTCAAAGCCTGTCCTCCTTGATGTCCAGAATTGCTTACTGAAATATTTTATGGCAGCTTTTTTTATATAGCAATAGACTGCTCAATAACAAGATACAGCTGGATGTTGCCTTTGTGGGGAATCTAAAGTTGACTGGGGACCAGCATCTTAGGTTAAAGCTTTTGGTTAAGGTTGTGTCCTTTTTTTTTTTTTCATTCTGTACCTCTATTTAGAAGTTCAACAAGAGAAAAACATTTTTAAAAAATCTCTAGGGTAAAGTATGCCATCCAGGTCTTAAGGATGACTTTTATTAACAATTTAAGGTCTATTCTAGCCATTATGAGTTATTAAGGTATAACTGCTTCTCTGATCTGTTTGTATTTTTTAAACGTCGAAAAGAAAATTTTGACAAGCCAACAGAGTCAATGAATACTTCTCTTATTTCTCTGCACTTCAGTGACTATAATTTTTATAGTCCTATGCCCATAGGCTTGGAGTGATTGGAGGCTCCCCTCCCCTCCCCTTGCCCTTAGCTAATTTTAACCTATGCTGCATATTTCTGCCCCATTGGAATTCAAATTCATGAAATATTCTGCAGTTTGTTATCAGTCTTTCTCATCTTGGCCTAAAAATATTTGTAATCTGACTCAAGAAAAGGGAGGTGGCTACTTTAAAACACTCCAGTTTGAAGTCTGTTAACCTTGTTGATTTCCTTCTCTACCAATTTTTCTTCTAAGTTAAACAGGCCACTTTCTTCTGAGATAGGGGCTTTCTGACTGTTTCCTTATTCCTCAGCTTTGTGTGTCTAAATCTGATCTCTGATGAGTCACTGAGTCTTCATAAATTGCCTAAGAGGTATGCATGTTGGAAGCATAGATTTTAAAAAAAGAAAAAGAATTCTTGAGTTTGTTTGAGATTATAATCTGACCCCCATGCCGTTAGTGAGTGATTTGATTAGTGATATTCATTCTAGGCCCAGCTGGGTTGAGAATCCACTCACTGAGGTTCTGGGAAGTGGAGTTGGTTTGGAATTTTCAAAAGCAAAATAAATTATTCATGTGCACCACCCAGTGTTCCTGAGTTTTATATTATGTGCAACTTAACGGGCTACAATATCAGGTTTTAAATAAAATTAACTACCCATGCAAAGATATCAGATTTGTTTTGTTTCTCATCCATGCTAAAATGACATCTTCATCAAGTTGACTACTCTATATTTCATTAATTTTGTCTTGGGATCATACTTTGAAATGAGGCCCAAATTAACATTACATTTTATGCTAGGATCTTTATGGAATGCCACATCAGAATTTTAACAGTCTATGTAAATATTCAGAGACTTTAAAGAGGTGTTCTTTTATTTGCCTAAACATATCATTTAGGTTTTATGCTTCTCTCTTACTGCCTCTGTTCTACCCCAAACCAACAACATCCAGAAATCAACAAAACAAAAACTTGAGAGAGAATCTCTCTGACATTGTCTATAAATTCTTACACCCTGACTTTGAACTGTCTTTTTATTAATGGTTTTTTGAAGCAATGAAATGTCATCTCTTGAACTAGGCCTTCCTTAAACTCTCCCAGACTCGATGATAAATACAACTTTCCTAAGAGAGGCCTGGACAGAAATTTGATACCACGCTTCATTTTTGCAACTGAAGTTGATAAGACTTCTGTGACCATTTTATAGTCCCTTTTTGAAGCTTTGTTAGGCTGTTGGGTTCCCAGTTTATTATTCTTTGTTTTTTTGTAGAGTGTTTCGGCAGTCCACAGTGTTTCCTGGGTTTCTAAATTCAAAATTTGCCCAGATTTTATCTAGCTCCATTTCCCTTTGTTTCCCCTTCCTTGTGAATGCCTTCCAGTGCTGACTTCATGTTTTAAGTTTAGAAATGATAATCTTGCCCTCCCTGAGTGAAATGAGAATAGACCTACACGAGATGAAAAACACTTTACATATACATTTTTTCCATTAAAAAAAAACTCTTTGAAAATCCCAAAGTGTTTTGAGTTGCTTTGACTCCTCACTTACTTTTGATCTAATTGTATTTTCCAACAGTTTCCAATTGTTTGAATTGGAAACAAAGCCTTAATAAGAGTTCTAGTTAATTTTCTGTCTTGTAATTACCGATCTCATTTTTCTGATAATTGGCCACAGCAATTATATGTATATTTACTAATCACATAGGAGGCTCTGCAATTGTATCTATCTGCCACCATTGATAATGACACACATATTGTAGAGGTGCTTTTATCATCTTCTTTTTTCCACTACATCAAAGCTATTTCCTCTCGTTCTCAATAATGAATCCATGCATGCATTTGACACAGTTGTGTGCGAGAGAAATTGTTTGGCTCCCACCAAATGCTACACGCTCTGAGTTTCTTGCCTGCAGCGCTGGAAGGTTGTATGTAATGATATATTGCTCATCCAAATGGCCAAAGCACTCCAAAGCACAGTGAGATTAAAATAAGTCATTCCTTTGTTAATTTAAATAGGTGCATGTATCATACTTTGCAGGGTACTTTGTGTAGGGATGTCAGGGAGGAAAAAAGCCGCCGAAAGGTATTTTTAATAGCAAATGAGAATAGATGAGAATGGAGTCATTTGCAGCTGCCTATTTTATGTGGCTCTCTTGTTCCAACTGTAGGTCTAATGAGATGACTGTTAAAGTACTCTGCAGTGTAATTTCATTACATCCTGAGCTGTTACACTATAAACACAGTGGAGTTCTCTGTCATTCTTGGAAAAACTCCTAAATTCTTAAAGCCCTCTTTTGCAAATGGTAATGGGGTTTGCTCCCTCGGTTGGAGTTTTTGGTTGTTGTGGTGGTGGTGGTGCTGCTTCCTCCTTGCTGGGGTTTGTTTTGTGCTTTGGGGTTTTGTTTTGTGGGGTGTTTTGTTTAGCTTTATGAGTTTGGGTTTGGGATTGGGTGTTTGTTTATTATTAGCTTTCTTTTGTGGGAGAGTGGTGGATTTCTCTCTTTGTGTCTTTAATTCACTTGCTCCCAGAATACGAGCTGGGGAGAACTTTGGATCAGGCTGGCTGCAAATGAATTGAATTTCCTTTGAAGGGAAATACAAACCCCTTGTGTGAATGTGGGAGAAAATCTAAACCAAAGGACTGAGGATTTGACTAAGTAGATAAGTAGGTAAAAACATAAATAAATGTATATAAAAAGAAAAGTGTAAATAAATAGCAAATCCAGTAAAAGAAACAGAGGTCAACACAAGAATAATTTCACAGCTCTTTGTTAATTACAAGACCATTTGTGTGTTACTTAAATAATCATTAATTTCTCATTTACACTTTCCCTACCTTCTTTCCTACCCTGTGGCTATCATTGTCCTTTTTTCACCTCCCTCCCCATCTTCCCTCTTGTTTTTCACCATTGTATAAAGTGTGGTGCCTTAAATTTGGCATCTTTATACAAACATGTGAGTAAACTGCCTTTTTAATTGGATGGTGACTTTTTTTTGGGGGGGAGGAGCTAGCTATTTGTCTTTGTGGTATCTTTTTTATTGTGTGGGTTAAGGGAGGAAAGAAAAATTGTCCTGACTTTTTGTGACTTGGTGTTTTGTTTTGTTTTCTTCTCCATGCCAGGATTCGCCAGTCCTTCCGGTTGGAGAGTTCTCCGAACCATTTGTACACTTCATCACTCAGTGGTGAGCTCAGTTTGCAAACATGCCATGCCCTCCATGTAAATGATACATGCCATTAACTCTGCAGCTCCATGAGACCTTGTGGCTCTCCCTGTTTCGTTTCTGAGACTGGAGGGACTTTGGGGCCTTGGGCAGATGGGGCAGCAAAGCTGAAGAAATTGTTTAAATTATGTAAACGTTATTTACACAAAGGGTCTTAAACGTACATCAAAGGGTTTTCCTCCCGTTTTAATAAACTGCTGAGAGTCAGACTACTTTTATGAACACGGATGCTCGTTGGGGTGGGTGTGGGTGTGGGTGTGGGTGTGTGTTTTAAAACCACACACGTAATTTTATGTTACCTATTGGGTGAAAATGTGAAGCTGATCTTTATTATTAGCATGCCCTCATGTTCCCCACAAACCTGTCTTTCACCTGAGGTAAGCAGCATAGTTTATGAATTCATTGGCTATTCAGTAAATTATTTGGCTCTATTTTTAATACAGTATTCCATGAAGGCCACTTTAATGACTTTGTATATGGCTTGGTTGTATCTCTTTAACCTTTAGAGAATCAAAGAGAATCTTAGAATTTTGAAAACTAGAAGCAATCTGAGAATCCTTCTAGTTCTACCCCCCTCATTTTACAGATAAAGAAACTCAAGCCATTTTTCTACAAGTCCCCTTCCATTCTGTCTCTCCCTTCCCAACAGAACAAGACTCTCTCACCTCCTTATCCTTCCTCACATCTTCCTTCAGGATTGATTGACTAGCACTTACTCCTCTCATGTATCTTTAAGCCAGATGTTCTCTTGAAGTCCCTTGCTGGACAGTCAGATTCCCTTCAGCTGTTTCACAAACAAAGAGAGCCTCCAGAGGAAAAGAGCAGAAAGAGTGAGTGGTGCAGGAATCAGAATTCCACAGTATAGAGACAACACAAATTGGAAAATGGTCCAGACAGGAGGTCCATCCCCACTCCCACATTCTTCTCCCTCTTTTACTGACTGCCCTCCTTCCACCAGTTCCCACAAGGAACTGCCAGTCCATAGATGTGTTTGCCAGGGGAATGTGAACAGGGGTGTCCTGCCAAAAGACATTTCGTGTGCAATGTGGTGAACTAATGGGAAGAACAGTCCCTATACAAGTGTTTCAGGGTGGGTGAGGGGAGATAAAAAAGGAAAAAAATAATTGAAAATGATCCATTTGGTGATTATGCTGAATTGAAAATAAGAAATATTCTTTAATATAAATGTCAGGCTTTATCACCTTTTTGACTAAGTATAATATGTTACCTCAATAAAAATGCACTGTACAGTTTATATTCCATAGAAAACCCTTTATAGATAAAAGGAATTGTTTTTTCATGCTTTTGAAGTTTATAGACATTGCTTTTATTTATGTAAAACATCTATAAGATATTTCGTGGTTTTTCAAATCTATCTTTATTTACAAAAACATTTTCATTTTCACACATGCCTAACTGAACCGCCATATTAGTTCAAGTCATACTATATCTAAGTTATTTTAAAGTTCATTAATAAAATGACACCTTCTTGCCATTCTATTTAATGAATACCTAACATTTCTTTTTAAAGCCCATCACCACCCCATGATTATCTCCATTTCAACATGTTGAAATTGAAAAAAGAAAAGTTATAAGACAGATTCATATCTTGGATTTGGGGAATCACCCATTTTGGGGGAAGCATTGACTTTGCAGTATTATTCTAAGGCATAGCAAGCTGTGTGTTATGACTGATAGAGGCAGGTGGGGTGGGAAAGATTGTGGAGGGTTTGGACTGCTTCTTCATCTCATCCAAAAAATTAATCAGCTGTTGTATAAAACTTTTATAGAGACAGAGGGAGAGATAACCTGTGCTGAAATTTCCACAGATGTCAAGCTGAAACATAAATGATAGTGGGTAATAGCCTTATTTTCCCAAGAGATACAGCTCCTTTGGAATGTCAGATTAGGACTGTTACCAACCCTACTAGTGAGACAGCTTGAATTACTTGCTAATGGATGCATTATTTGAGAGGTACATATGGTTATTTATAGGGAAGGCAAATTGTCCTTGATGTCATTAATGGTTCATAACTATGGTTCTTATTTATCATATGATCATTAAATCTCTATGTTAAAAAAAACTGTCAACAAATGCAGTGAATTACATAATAAGGACTTTCTTGCTTGTTAGGGATTGCCTAAAATAAAGGAGCATTCAGAATCAATTTAGCCCTGCCAGGTGAAAAAAGCCTGAGATTCTTGGTTACTTTATTCTAGAAATATGTCAGTGTGTGGGGAGGGGATGAAAAAAGAGGGGAAGAAGAGATGATCATCCAGTCCCATTGCAGGCAGCTACCAATGGTCATCTCACTTGTATTAGTACTCCATCATGCAGCTAAGCACAGTCTACAGCTACTAATTATACCTACTGCTTGGAAAGACAAGGAATATTTGGATGAGAAATGTGATCCCTTTAAGCTGCTTAAACAAACTTAGCTTTCTAACAGCTGTTTAATGAATTATCAACTTGCATTGGAGCCAAAATAAATGAAACAATGGGAACAATGTGTAATAACCCATTTGTAATTCCATAATGTTATCTGGATTTCTGACCCTTTTTACAGATTATTTGTCAACCTAAATCATCATGAAAAAATGAGACATTGTGTCATTTGATTTGATAATCCTGTCTCTTGTCTTATTTTCTTGTTCCAGTTTTAAAAAGAAAGAAAATTATTCCTCACATCTAAAATGGGAAGAGATTCCTGAGTCAGAAATAGCATCTTGCTTTCTTTTTTCATGTCAGCAGAAAATCAGAATGAGTTTTAATTCATTCCTTACCTCTACTTCAAGGTCGACCCTGGAAAAATCACCTTTGTTCCTCTGACTCATTTAGTGCTCAGCAATTGCAACCTAATATGTTATAAGAAAGTACAATGTTGAAGGGCTAGAATTAGTAAGAATCAGGCTGATGTTTTAGCTGATATATTTCTTTCTTTGTCCCAATAAATTTTAAAAGCATATTTAAATTCTGGGGGATGTGGTCCAAGGATAGAAAGCATAACACCTTTGCAAGCTACATAAATCATATAAAAACATTTTTTTATCCTCTCCAGCATGAAGAAGCAGCCAAAAGAAAGGCCGGCACCTGAGGATTTGATGGTAAGTGGACTTCCCTGAATCGTGTCAATTTCAAGAACTTTCCTCTCTTGTGTCTGTGCTGATTTCTCTTGGGATGGACCAAAAAACAAAAACCCTACCCACTCTCTTTTTACCTATTACTTCATATACAGCTTGAGTCAGAGCAAAATTATGTACCTCATTGAGATAGAAGTTTTTGAGACTCACACTCAGTTACTTTCAGGTTTTTCTGGGGTTCTTTTAAGGTATCATTCTGAAACTTAATGCAGAGGTCTTTCTATTGTCCCACCCTAAGGCTTATAACTTAATGTAGGTCATTCTTTGTCATTATTTGCCATTACAACCTTTCCAAATCCGAAGATTAAAAACAGAGGTAGTGTATTAAGTTTTTAATTCAATCCTACAGGAAATGCTGAGCATAGTGGCTTGGGTTCCTCTTGGATCCGTGCAGGATGAAATTAGATTGGCTGCAAAAGATCAAGTTAATGGGAATCTTTGGTCTTTTCCTTAGAAAGAGGCAACTGCAAGGCTTCTAGTGCTGTGTTCTCAGCTCCAAGGCAACCTCCTTTGATTGCAAATGACAGTTTTTAGTCAGGCAGTGAGAGGAACAGAGATGCTTCTCCACAATTCCCAAATGGTCATTTATTTAGTACAGATTGTTGATTTGACAATACACAAGCTGTTTGAATAATGTCAGCGTCTAAAATTAGTAAGTAATAATTATAGCCTACGCTTTTCTAATGTTTTGTATACCAGTCCTACCTTAAAAGAACTCTCATTGGGGCAGCTAGGTGGTTCAGTGGATAGAGCAGCAGCCCTGAAGTCAGGAGGACCTGAGTTCAGATCTGATCTCAGACACTTAACACTTCCTAGCTGTGTGACCCTGGGCAAGTCACTTAACCCCAATTGCCTCAGCAAAATAATAATAATGAAAATAAAAGAACTCTCATCATAGTAATTTTCCTTAAATTTTTCTGCATGTCTTTTTAAAAGGTATTTTTTGTCTTTCATATTATTTCCTCATAAACATTTTTAATCAAATGCAATAACAGCACAATTGAATGTTCATAACCTCTTTCCCATGCAGATGTCACCATAGGAAAGTAAAAATTCCAATATTTCACTTTTGCAGCTTGACTGCTCTCTAAAAAGGTACTTACCTCCTTAACATTATCCTGGGAGCAAAAATTCTGAATTCAAGGTAGTCTCAAGTTAAAGTTCACCCCAAAGCTTTCCAATTTATATCCATACAGATTTAGTACCTTAAGTGAGACTGTCTTCTTTTTTCTTTCTTTCTTTTTTTTTTTTTTTGATGGTTGGAAAATTCTTGCAGTTAGTCACATCTGAGAAAACTTGGAACAGGTTCTAGAGAAAGAGACCCGTTTACCTTGTGCATTATTATGCTATGGCTGGATAGCTTAGCTATTAAAACAAAGGAATAAGGTTTCATAAAACAGATATCTGTTTGTAAATGCACATTTCAATGCTGCAATGAGTCGGCCACTTATAAATAAAACATCTGCAGATCGCACATATACCCATAAATATATATGTATGTATATCTTGGGAAGGAACACCACTCCAGGGTGTCAAATCATAAAGATGGGGCTAAAGGGTGAGCACTTTCAGTGTCTCAGAAGCATACGTACTTGGATATATGTGGCTACATACCTAGATATATCTCTTTACAACTATACACCCTGGTGTGTGCTACCCCACTTTTATTTTTTTATTAATAAATATCAATAAATCAATAAAATATAATGAAAAATTTAGTCACAGAGAGCATTGTCTTGTACTTAATATTTAACATTATTTCTACTACTGCTTGCTGTTTTATTTTAAATGGATTTATGCCCAGAGGTGTAACAAGAGTGAGCCACCCATTGCTCCATAAGAGATCAGACATAAGGCATACAGCAATTCTTATGACTCCTGTTCCTATCTCCTAGAGGAACTCCCAAAGTCACAGAGCTCTTTGACCAAAAGACTAGACTTCTTGGGCATTAAGGAGAAAATCAAGATGTCTCTAGCTTGAAGGACAGGACCTCTCATCTTGAGGAACCCTACCTTAAGACGGCCCAGTCTTTTTAATTCCTTCCAGCATATTAATGGCTTTAATTTTTCCTTTCCCTTCTCTGCCTGCAACCTATTTGATAGTACTCCCGTCTGGAAGCCGAGGACCTCCTCAGGAATGCATGAACTGCAGAGCCCATTTGTCACTGGGGGGGGGGGGGAGTGGGGATGGCTTCCTTTTGGAAAAGAACAGTTTATCTCCAAAGCTCGGTGACTACAAACAGCTGGATACTGACTTGGCCTGCACAGCTTGGGTTAGAGCAACTTTAAGACTTGTAGCATTGTTGAAGTTCCCTTTATGGCCTTTTATTTTTCAGTTTGATTGAAAAAGACTTAGGTGATGGGGTGGGACTAACACAGGTTAAAATTTCACTGTCAGAAGCCAGGGAGGTCCTCACCCTGACCCAGGCTAAAGTTAGAGATCACCAATATAAATAAGATGGAGTGCAAGTCGTGAGTTCAGTCATCATTGTGACAGGGCTGTTGGAATAACGCTCCCTGGAGTTGTGATTCCAGCACTGTCATCATCACCACCATAATGCCTTTGAGATGTTGAAACCAGTTGAGAATGCCTCTCTTTGCTTGCCAGAATAAATGGCAACCTCTAATACCTCTTGTTGCATGATTCATTAGTAATATGGCACCATAGAGCCATACTCTCAGATATGGCCTTTAGACCATATTGTCAGTATTGTCAGTGGCAGACGCTAGTGCCTCTCTTCCTTCATCTCCCATACACGTGTGCATGCATGCCTTTCATTGGAGAAAAGCTCCATTGGAGTCAGTGTCATCTCTGTTCCCGGGGAAGATGTGGCCTCTGATTAAAGAATGACCATTATCAATTTGGTGTCTGCTTAAGGCCCAAGAGGAAACAGCTAGATATAGATATGTTGACATTTTCAAATTGGTAGAGTCCCAAACTCTTTATATTCCTTTGATGATTAATCAATGATTAATGAACTCATTTTAAGTTCCCATATATAAATCAAGTGATAGGATTTTTGCTAATGCTATCCTCTGCTCCATGAGTTAGGAATGCTTACACTCAGGGAGAGGTCTCAGATCCTGTGGAGAGAGGAAATGGAAGATTCAGTCAGTTATAGAAGGCCCACAGACCTTGTTTTAGGTTAGCCAGACAATGATATTGTGCTACATGTGAAAAAAAATTTTTTTTTTCATTGCCAGAGAAAATAGAAATGTTGTTTTAGAAAAGAAAGGCAGACAAAAAAGAAAGTACTTCGAAGATGATAGTAAAATTACATGTTCAAATCAATTCTCACCAAAGTTAGTGAAGTTACAGGAAAAGACCTGATCTGTAAGCCCATAGAACTTGTGATATGCAGAACGCCAGAATTGAAAATATTAAAATATGCAGTGTTTTTTAAATCAAAATATGTTTTTTAAAAATATTTTAAATTAAAATCATTCCTATTGGCGTTGGGGAGTTAAGGCTAAAAAAAAGTGCTTACATTGTTTGAGAAGCATTACTCTTGAAAAATAAATATTTCTAGGCCTATTTTCTTCTTTAATTTTATTTTTATGCTGAATATAAAAGACCAAATAACATGGATACTTCCATATACATAGAAGAACAGAAAGAAAGAGTTGCACCTGAAACTGCAAGTGTCTCTTCTGTATACCTTTAAGCATAGCTTTCAAAGCTATCCTCATCATTTGTACTTCCAGTCTTTTTTCTGTCCTCTGCATTTTTTGAAAAAATGCCTTAATGATTCTCTTTTTGGGGAGGGGGGCTGGGGTATTATTGTATTTCTATCTTCCTTCATCATCCTACCCTCCTCCCATTGAAGAAGGAAGAGAGGAAGGAAGAAGGAAGGGAGAAAGGAGGAAGGAAGAGAGGGAGGAGTGGAAGAAAGAAGGAAGGAGGGAAGGAAAGAAGGAAAAGAGGGAAGAGGGAAGGAACCAAGCCTTTGTCACAAATATAAGTAAATCAAATAAAGCAGATTCATTAAAGATACTTTCCAGCAGTATAATCACTGAAATAGAAGAAGACAGGTTTAAGATCATAGATCAAGTAGGAAGTGTAGAGGTTCAGTCTCCTCAGATGTGTGTTCTATCATGGCTCCAACACTAAAGCAAATATGTAATACTGGACAGGTCACTCTTATGGTTTTCACTTTCCTTATTTGTGAAATTAGGAAATGGGCCCTGAGAACAAGCTTCCTAGAAAGGTGGAGATGTTGTTTATGGATCCCAGAACAGGGTGGGGATTGAGAAGTAGAAGCTTCATTAGCACAAATGAATGAATTTACTCACTCTATTAAATTGAAAACTTGTGAAAAGCCCTTGCAGCTGCTGATTCCAAATGCGGGCAGGGCTTGGAAATGAGTTCAGGGTAGTTCTTTATCTTTGAAGCCAATCAGATGTGAAAAGGTTTGGATTGGCCCCTAGAGCAAAACAGTATTTGTTTGGTAGGCCCAATCCTTTGGAGTAAGGGAGGGAAGGGGATGCTTTCTGTTGATTGGGGCCCTCCCTGTAGGATTCTTTTCAGTGAAAATGAGCTCTCCATCCAGATTTCAACCAGACCCCTTTCTTCTTCCCCACCATACCCCTCCCTGTCTCATCTTGAATTTTGACATGGGCAGAACTGAGTGAGTACACAAACTGGAAAGGATATGGAGGGGCAGATTATTCATGTGAACGTTTAGAAATTTGACTCAGAATACTATAGATCCATCTATGCATTTAGACTATTTTTCAGAAAAGCTTTCCATATCTAAGCTCTATTTAATGGAATCTATGCATAGTAAGTAATCAGGTCAAAAAGAAGCAGCATATCCCCTGTTTGAGATCAATCGCTGGCTAATACTTTATCTAGGCCACTTTATTATCTCATGCTGATTCTATTCCCATTCTCCTCCTCCTTTGTAGCATGCACTTCGGCTGTGGTAAAAGTACGTAGCACATACATATTAAAAACATATACCCATTCTATCTGTATGTAAATGTGTGAGACACAGCTGGATATTGCAGAGGAGTTTGATTTACTAATAGTTATTATCTGTTCTAGCTGTTCAGTGGCAACGAGAATCTCAGAAAACAAGCTAGCGCAGAAATTGTCTCTATGCTATTAGGATACTGCTTTAGTAATTGTTTAAAAACACATTGTTGTGTTGTGTGTGTGTGTGTGTTTCTTATAATGTAATCATGCCTAGTATTTTGTGCATTTCCTTGAACATTCCAGAGCAGAGCGCTATCATTTAGCATTCCCTCAGGTTCTGTTTCTCATCTAGGCCTGAAAAGTTGCACTGGACTATATTTTGCTATGTGAATTGAAGTTATCTTACTTACAAGGGAAAAACATTATTGTGAGACCTGGATGAGTCATTTAAAAAAATTTTTTTAAGTCTCTGGAGCAGGAGAGGAGTATACATATCTTCAAATCATAATAAATGCTGTGCTTTTGTATTTTTTTTCTCCAAGATAGTCCCATTTCCAAGAACAAGTTTTATGTGTAAAGGGTGGCAGTGTTTTGGGGCTAAGATGACAAAATATTATAGCAAAATCTGTTCAAACATTTAATTACTTTTGAAGAGATGTTAACTTGCCTAACTTCTCTGAATTAAATTGTGGGTGGTAGTTTTTTTTGTTTTTTCAAAACTGATCTTAATCCTACAGAATGTAATTACATTTTCAGATAGTTTGATAGTTGGCTGTTGTTTCAGCACTTAAATCAAGATTTACGTTAAATTGGGCATCTTCACAGTAATTTAGAAAGAGAGGGGGAAAGAAACCATTGAATTTAGTATTTTCCCCAAAACACTCAAATTCCAGCTTTGTAATTTTGAATTCCTCAAAAAAATTCCATTGCCATACCAAAAATTTTTACTCAAATTCTTCATCAGGCCAAACTTTTCCAGATTAGCTAAATGCAACATTCATTTTCTGGTGATCTGAGATTTGTCTCTGCCCAAAATTCAAATGCGCAGAAAAGGTATATATCCTTAAGCCAGCTCGGACTAAGGCACTATTGTGCCTGCAGAAGTCCATCATGGTTAAGAAATGATTTTAAACTTGGCCACAGTCCATTGGGCTTTTCTTGCTCAGGATATATGGCTTACATCTTAAATTGGACTTTCCTGGCCATATTCCTGATCACCAATCCTTGCCATTGTTATTTTCATATTTCATCTGGTCCTGCAATTCACCTTATTTTTAAGTCTAGATTTTGGGGGAGAGCAGCTCTGAAATTGGAATTTCAAAAATTGTTCTGCTCCCAGGAGCAATGGGAGTTTCCATCGACAACCACAATGATAGAATGTAAGGTATTATTTTTTATAATTTAATTTTAAAATTCTGAAGTCTACCAAAGCTATTAGAAGCATCTATTTGTGTCTGTTTAGAAGTAGGACTCTACCAGCAAATAAGTTGATTTGAGCTTTTTAATTGCACATAATTACATCCGTGGAATCGTTGGCTTGAATGCTTGAGATTGCACTAAATCAGACAGCTTTAATTTGAGTTTTTGATGACAAGCTAGCACTTGAGCAAGAACAGAGAGATTATAACCCCAGAAAACAAGCTTTGTTTTCCCATAGAAGTGACAGCTTAATCTTTTGACAAGACTATAATAGATAAATATATATATATATATATATATATACACACATACACATTACTAGAGAGCTACAGATAGATAATATCTGTCATTCCTTGATCACAGTGATCTGACAGTTTTCATTTTTCAATAAGTTAAAGTTAACTTTGTTTTCCTCTATTGCATCTCTTGCCATTCTCTCAGTCTGGCTGTTTGAGGCTGCTGCTGCTGCTGCTGCTGCTGCTGCTGCTGCTGCTGCTGCTGC
>JAJPUD010012415.1:0-49401 GCA_023553655.1 Myrmecobius fasciatus | reverse complement strand
ATCATTTATTTAGAACATTTTATTCTAACTCACAAAAGTGAAAAAAAACACACAAGGCAGCATCCACAAATTTTGTGGTCCATATTCCAAAGATGACAAAAGATAAAGCCATTGCCATATATGCTTGAGATACCCATGTTTATTTTAAAATGGATAATGAATGATGTACTCTAAGAAATCATAGTGGCTAAGAGTTTCTGAGACATGAATAGTTAAAGGCTAAGACAGAACTTTGAAAAGAACCCTGTACTCTGACAGTGCCTACATGTACTCTGGTCTATTGGGCACCTACTGGGCATTTTTTCTTAATGTCTAAATATACATTTACTTGATCGGTCAAGTGGAAGTTGGAAAATTCAAATACACTGAACTCCCTAGTTAGCACTGACCTTTATGCCAGAGTAGTAAGAAGCAGTTTTCCTTGACTCCTGATTGAGTGTTGTCACCAAATAAAGATTTTATTAGAAACAGCCTTTGACACCATCAGGCCTATTTCCCAGAGCTAAAGTTACAAATAAAACTTTGTCTCCTTGCTCAAATCCAGCAATGATTTATGCTATGTTTTGAATTGACATTTTTTATTTTACTTATTTCACATCCTTGTAGTATAGTGTTGTGTAGGCTAGAGGTAGGGGGAAATAGAACTTTTTCTTTATCCTCTTCTACTCAGACCTCCTCTCAAAAAAAAAAAAAAAAGATGTTGCAAGAAATATGTATAGTATTTATGCTTATTTCCAACACTAGACTATGCCATAAAACCTGCCTGGTACTTACTTTCAAAGTACAGTAATTAAACATACTTAGCCAACACAACTCACATTACTGTGTTGTTATATTCATTTTATAGATTAGGAAACTGAGGCTCAGAAAGGTTAAATGATTTGTCCCATGGTCATATAGCTGGTAAAGATAGGAGGCAATATTCAAATCCATTTCTCTCCTTATTCCAAGCCCCATCATTGGATAATGTCTGATAATGACTATTAGCAAAATGGCTTTATGGGCAAAGAGTTATTTGTGTATAAGGACTACTAAAAACATCTCTTAAGATTCAGAATACCCTCTTCTATCCTTACCTCTTCCAAAAGTATCTTGAAGCCAAGGTCCATTATAGAAATCAAAGCTTAATTTGAACATCACTATCATTTTTTGCTGTCCTGATATTTTCAAGATAGTGTTTGAGTCCTTAAATATATCATCAAGTAACATAAGGTTTGAGTATGGAAAACAAACAAACAAACAATCTTTGAAATGTGGACTACCAATGAATAGATAATAGCAATCATATTAATAGCTGAAATTTATATATAATGTTTTTATAAAAGGTTTGTACATGCATTATCTCATTTGACCATCACAACACTCCTATGAGACGTGTTATAATATTATCTACACATTTTATAGATGGAAAAAAAAACAGGCATAAAGATTTTAAGTAACTTGCCCACAATCACAGAGCTAATAAGACTTGGAGATAGAATTCAGCCTGCTTCACCACAGTGTCTCTCCAACCAATAGCTTATAGGCTAGACCTTCTCTCTTTTTTAAAGACCTTTGCAGACTTTGAAATTTACAGACTTTTTCTTTACAAAAAAAGTGACCAGTAGTATGAGTGTTCTAATGAATTTTATCTTGTCATTCATTCTCAGATTCCTATAACCAGTTTACAATGGCAGGATTTGGTATCATTAACTAATTGATCTGACAAATTTTGCATCTGATTAGGCCATTTCTAAATTTTGTCACACCCTAATGAGGAATCTTATCATCCAAAGTGCATTGATCCAAACCTACTGTTTTCCAAAGCAGAGATGGTTGCTGTGTTATCATGTATGATAAGCTGGTAGTCAAGGGGAGTTTTCTGAGGAGAAATAAAAAGTGTCTTCATTTGATCGGAGAGCTGGCTATACTTCAGATTGGGCAGTTGAGAATGATTACTTACAAGATCTGTGCCTGTACACTTTATTCCTCGGATGAGAATACAACTTGGACTAGACGTTAGATAAGATTGTAGCTGATAGTTATGAAGAATGATCTAAAAAAAAAAATTCTGTAGAAGTTAAGAAACCTGCCTTTTACTACTTCTTGTATGATCTTGGGCCTTTACTCTTACTCTATAACTTCCCTGGACTTCAGTTTTTTCATCTGAAAGATGAGGGTGATAATAATATATACCTCATCCAACTGGTCAGGGAGTTGTGAGGTTCAAATAAGGTAATGAGGTAAGAGTGCCACAAGTGCCCTAAAACACCACACTATTTGTTCCCAACTTCACATTTTACCTAAATCAAGGTCAGCAAGAGTACACTAAAGGTGAGGAAGATTTTTGATGCAAAGGGGACTTTGTACTCCTCTTTTTCCAGTCTCAGCAGCACCTACTCCTTCTACAAGAAGTATACCTGAAGCTACTGCAGATAAGCATTGGTCTCCTACAGGTGGTAGCTACCACCATCTTTGCTTCCTCACTCCCTGGTCCCCAAATTTCATGACTGAGACAGTTATAATTTTTAAAATGTACTATGTTTAGCTTCGGACAGAGAGGTGACAGAGTAGTATGAAGGGAGATTCATGTATTTTTGGATATGACCAATGTGGGAATTTTTTTTGCTTTACTATGCATATTTGTTATAAAGGGGGTTTTTTGTTCATTTTTTTTTCTTTCTCAATAGGGATTGGAGGAGGAAGGGAGAGATAAATGAATTCTTATTCATTTAAAAAATAAAATTTGATTTAAAGAATAAATATGTAACATTTAGCCTGTAGTTTAAAAAAAAAAATTTGTTTGCTTCCTCCTCTCTCCCCCACACCCACCCCAATTCAGCCTTTCATTTGGGCCTTCTTCCCTTCCTTAAAGAAGCCCATATATAGATAAGTCCAGCTGAATGTAATGCTATTGTAGATGGTGATAGAACATTATCTTCTATAATCTTATTTCTTCTGCCTTTTTTTTCCCTCACATGGACAGTCACCCAAGAAACTGAGGAAAACCATAGGATCAGACTTTGCATGCTTATGAAGTACACTTTCCAGTGAGCCCTATAAAAAAGTAATTTTTTTTAAAGGAGGGATAGAGTATTTGGCATTGTAGTTTCTTATGCAATTTAGTTCTAATATTAATCTTCAAAGATGTGTAAGTCTGAAAGAGGACTAAAACTGTCTAGTTAATCATGTTGATCCAAATTCAGTTGACTTAAAAAACATGATAATGGGCAATGGATTGTTTAATGACAATGCAATTTAGGAGAAGTAAAAAGAATTGCCTGCTAACAATTGTCATTGTACATTCAAACCTTATCACAGTGTGGTACATTAGGATGCTAGTAAATCCATTAAGAAGGCATTCCCAAGTGATGGACTTTATTTGACAGAAGGAAATTTGGAAAGTGAAAGGCTAGAGGAAAGTGAAGATAATTTAGGCACAAGTGTATTTAAAGTATTTTTGTATGTATAAAAATGTTTTTCTTCTTTTGGCTACAAACCCTGATCTTGGTTAATAAATTACATCAAAATGACCTGAAGTTAAAAAATTAAAAAAAAAAAAAAAAGGAAAAAAAGGAAAAAATATCTGAGCAAATAGTGCCCCTGGTATTGTAAAGCTTTGAATGTTTTCACACCCCATTAATTTATTACTTCTCTTTCTTCATCTTTAAATTTCATTTTTTTTTCAAAAATTCAGACTCCCTGCTGCTGCAGCGATTTTCATCTTGTTGTTAATTTTCCCTGCTCCATATGGAGCTCCAGACATTTCACCTGGAGGCTGTACTAGATTTTGCTGTAGTGATCGAACTTCCTGAGGCCAAAACTGTCATTTAGGGTTCCTGGTGCATCTGTCTGCGCCAGGCTTTTCACTGGCATGGGAGAGTGTGAATAACAAATTGGATGCACCTGAGATTCAGATGATTAGTGTGTTTTGTGAATCTCCACGACTTGTAAGCAGATAGCTCTGGGGGGGAGGGCTAAACAGCTACTGTGGGTGAATCTGTACTCACACCTTACATTTGGGGCTTTTCAGGGGAAGTGCAAACATCTAGGCAGTCTGAGTGCAGAGAGAGTAACAAATATTTCATCCTGCCTTGTCATTGATTAGAAAAGAGCCTTTAATTTCATTTCACCCCATGTTGTGATTAATTTGCATTCTTTGTCAGAAGTTAATGGAGTTTTTTATGGTTCACTCTGAAATCCTTGAAGACATCAGACTTGATCTGATGTTTATACAACCGCCAGCGGAATTTTTTCGTTTGATTGATGGCAAGCTTGATGTTATTCCAAACGGCTTTTTAAGCTGTTTTTAAGAATTATTTGAATAAAATGCAGGCAAGATATTGTTGTAACGATCAAGATTATCTGTTAAAAATCTGTTTCAAATAAAGAAGATGATAAGTAGGAAAAAGGATCAAAAAGACAAGAGAAATAGTGAATAGAGATGTTATTTGTTAAAGCACATAAGAAATGCATTCAGACAAATTATTGCAAAATACAGACAAAATAATTTTTTATTAAAAATCATCATCTCTGGCCAAATTTAATTGTAGTGAAGGTAAATTATCAAAATCTTTGGGAATAATAATAAAAAAAAAGCCTTACTACTCGGTGGCTAATTCCCATTTATTCTGCCAGTTTTTGCCAGCAATGTAAGAATTAGATGTCTACTGTTCTTAACTCAAGGAGACAGAGCTGTCAGGCCTGTTAGCTGAACAAAATGATGACATGTCACTTGTCTCAATAAAAAGGAATTTTTAAATCCCAATGCAAGGAAAACAAGTGGATAATAGAGGATTTTAAAGGAAAGATGGGCATTCATAATAGTATTACTATTGGCATGTTTTACAGACAGTACAGAAATGAAAACATTCCATTGTTAAAAGGCAAAATCCTCCAATTGTTAACTGCTAATGGAAAATGTGTGTTCATCCCCAAAACTGCTATATTTCAAAGTATGAGAGGAGCTAAACTGTAGGTGGTGGCTGCTCCAGACTCCCCTGCTACTAACCAACAAAATATGTTTTGCAAATGCTTTTTGATTACTAATACCAAAGCCATTTGTTGGATTTGGGGTTTTTTCTGGGCTTCAGCATATTCCTGCTTCATTGTAATTCCTACTGGTGAGATAGACTTGTGGGTCAAAAAGCTACTTCTCTTAGCACTTCCATTTAAAACAGATTAATTTATTTTTGTTGTATTTTAAAGTTGGATAAATAATTGGGTGATTTTAATTGAAGTTGCTTTCTGATCCTTGTATTAATGTGATCTAAGGTCTTTTTTGTTACATGTAATCCATATTATTGACCAAATTTGCCCTGTTTTCATTTAAATGTAAGCAGCTTGTCAAGGAGAAAATATTTTGTTTCACTTGGCATGGAAATAAGCTATTTTAGTGTGTTGTGAAGTTTGTTTTGTTTTGTTTGTCAATTGAAAGTGTCTTTTAAGCATTCTTTTACTTGGTAATAATAAATTGGACTCTGGATAGAGTGTTTTTCCATAATAGGGGAAAATGGGTACCTCCTTGAAGAAGATAATATGTTTAAAAATGTTTAAAAAACATTAAACATTTCTCAAATGCAAATGCTCAAATACTGGTGTTTCACACTTAATTATGATATGATAAAGACCTTAGCTAATATGAGAAATTCTTAATGTTAAAAGTTTGGTTTATGGTCTAGTAATATAATTTTACATTCTGAATTTAGTTTTTATCAAAGTATTATCTTTATCAATTTGTTTATGTATAAGCCCACTCATATCTAAGTGTATTAGAGCCAACCCAAAATGCAAATTTCTGACTAGACATTTTGCCTCCTTGGGAAGTAATTATGTTCAGAATAATTCATTTCATCTGCATGTACTTTTAATGCTTGCAATATGATGTTTTTCCTTGTGTTGCAAGGATTTATTGTCCAATATGAGATCTTTTCGCAAAAGGGTGATCATTTCTGCTTCAGGTATGCACTTTGAGCTAGAATCAAAAATGGTAACCTGCAACTTTTTCTTAACTTCTGAATGGGTTGGTGGCTAATGTTTTAATTCCCAGCCTCTACTTTTTGCCTTAGCTATCCAATATATTCTTATTGCCATGTACATCATGAAAGAAGATAAATAAATGTCATCATAGAGGAATCCAAGAGCCACATGAAACTATTCCATGACCTATTGTTTCTTGGCAATAGTTTTTAATTTGTTTGTGCCAACTTCATCTTCCTTTCCTTGCATTTCCCACTTTTCAGAATGTCTTGATATTTTAATGTATAGGTTTATTGTTGTTGTTTTTGTTTTTTTTCCTTTTTTTGCAGAGATAGGAAGTGGAATGCCTTGCAAGTTCTCAAATTAGACCTCCCTAAAATAGTCTTGAATCAGGAAGAGACTTAAGCGATAGCATAGCAATATTAAATTTCCCATTTTTTTCATTCGTTCTTTTTAGCATTAAGGATAGCTTGAACATAGATTCCCAACTCCCCAGGGCTGAGAACAGCCAGTGGTTTAATTTTATAGCACCACCTATATTGCTTTCTGATAGATTCATCTATGATTTTAAAGTTAAATCAGGTTTTTTTTAGTATTTTACATTTTCCTTTGAGATTGTTAGAGCCACCTTCCTGTAAGAAATCTTTAGTGAATGATGGAACAAGAGCACTAGATTTAAAGTCAGAACATATGATCCCAAATTGTGCCCCTCATATTCAAATTCTGATTCTTCTATTACCTACCTCTGTGGCCTTGGGTAAGTGCCCTGCTTTCTCTGATTCTGTTTCTTCATTTTTAAAATGAAGGGATTGAACTAGGTAGTCTCTAAGGTCTCTTCCAGTTTTGACTGTTAAAATATAAGGCCTTCCTCAGAAGATAATTAGCATATATCCCTCTAGAAGAACCTTCCTTTTTTTTTTTTTTTTTTTTTTTTTCCAGAGATAGCAGGAACCTACTGCTTTTGAAAAAACTGTTTGAAAGTGTAGCTTGGCTTTGTCAATATATTTCTACCCTGCTTTGGGGAAGTTATTCATCTAGGATAGAAAGATAAATTTATTTGATTGCAGAATTATCCTAAAAGATCAATGAGACAATTCATGTGAAAGCATTAAAAATCATAAAGTGATGAACAAATACTAGGCAGCATTTTCATTATTTATATTTCTATAAGGTGGTTTCCAGATGTAGCATTAATAGTACGTGACTATTCTTTGTACTAAGTAACACTAAAATATCTTATTTTAGTGTTACTTAGTACAAAGAATAGTCATGTATTATCAGTGCTTCAGCCCTATAAAAGCTTTCTTTTATGATCTCTGATTTGGATGTATAATCTATCATTGATTAATCATTACATTATAGAGATTTATCTATAGAATTTTTACATTTGAATAGAAGCTTAAATAACTGCTTGAGGCCATTCCCCCCCCCCTTAAGCCCCAAATCATGAAAGTAGTATTAAATTTTTCATTTTAGATCTTCATTTTTACTCTGGCCTTAAACTCTTATGCCCCCAGGTTTAGAGTTGTAAGTAATATTAGAAGTCATTGAGTACAACCATTCCATCTGGAAGCTCAAGGATGTTAAATGACTTTCCTTATTGTGGAAAATGTCAGCAGGATTTGAATACAGGCCTCTTGAATTCAGGAACATGCTCTTTGCACCATATGCTCAGCCTATTTCATCATTATCAGAACTTGAAATAGGTGAGAGAGAGGGACCCAAATTGTGTTCTTCATATTATTTTTGCCACTCAGTAATGACTAGGAAAGTAGATGTCTAAGTACTAAGTGTATAAAGTACTATCCTAGGATGCTCTGGGATTACCAGAAAAATATGGTACTTCCACCTATCACCAGTTCAAGCACTGATTAATCATAGAAGCAGTAGCAACAGACTTTTACAGCACATCAGATCTACATTCAATAATCACCATTTGGTATGGAAGATTTAGGAAACTGGAAACAAATGCTCATTATCACTCAGTTTACAGGGAACTGGTGAGTCTGAAGACAAACTTTGAGGTGATATCTCTTCAATCCTTCAGCAATTAAATTATGGTGACTTATGAATACAAATCAGAAGGCAAACAAATCAAACATTGAAAAATCAACATTTTTATGTATAAAAAAGGAGGAAACACTGTGTCCTGTTGGAGCAAAGAAGAAGGGTAGTACTTCTAAAGCCCCTCAGATTTTTACCTAAAGCAGGTTGCCTCATTTAGCTGAGGTTGTGACTACTTTGTTCATCACAGCCTTCTCTCCTCCCAACTTGCATCAACTCATGGAAGCTCCATTCTTGGACAGCTAAGAGGATTAGGCTATAGCTCATTTCAGCTGCAGCATTCTTAAAAAGAGAGCAGTAGCTACTGTTGATAATGGAGTGGAAGATGAGGAAGAAGCTAGGGAAAAAAGAATGATGTGGGGCTTATGGCATGAGGTCTGCAGGCCTAATGCAGGCCTGGGGTGAGCATAGCAGGGAGAAAAAGGACTAAGGTATCCTCTACCTATGGCAGAGTAAATGAAAACTGATCAGAAGCCCTAGGTTTGAATCATGACCCTGAACATATTATTTCATGACTCTACTCTTCAGTTTCCTTATCTACAAAATGAGGTTGGGAAGAATATACTGTCTATCCCCTATGGATGTTTTGAGTATCACATGAAGATAAAAGTAATGGTTGATCCTGGTGACTTTTCAGCCATCACCCCACCACCACCACCACCAAATTTGCTTTACTTCACCATCACAATCAAAATGCTTCCTGCAAAACTTGTCAATCATACCTTGAATAGACCTGAACAACAGAGGTCAGCAACTTAGCAAAAGGTTTCTAGCCTCTTCAGTAGGATGATTTCCCAGCCATGTATAGATAGGATATTTCCCAGCTAGGACATTCTGAGTTTCCAAATCAAGTGCAGAATAAAACCTCTACCATCTGACCCAAATCTGTACTTAACCTGATAAATATGACAAATACCAACTGCTTAAGGCCACATAGGAATCTAATCCATTGGTGCCACTTCTGTTTTCATTAGAGGCTAAAAGAAAAAGGAAGAGCAAAGGGAAAGACAAAATTTCCAATTTTTAGCAAAGAGGAAAGATGCCCTTTCTCTTCCTCATAAACCCCAGCATTGGATTCTTTACCTCCAAACCCCTGCCCTTGCCACATAATCATGGTCAACCTACTCAGAGGATCACAGAAGAGTACATTTGAGGGAAATCCATATTATGAACAGTAAATCAAAAAGATTACTGAAAGGAAGGCTTTCAGCAGGGGTTCTTATCTTAGGTCTGTGAACTTTTTTTTTTCCAATTTTGTGATAAGTATGTTGCAGTATCCTTGGGTTCCTTGGTAATCCTTTATGTTTTTTATGTAGTTTAAAATATTATTCTGAAAGGGATCCTTAGGCTTCACCAGATTGCCAAAGAAGTCTGTGGCACACAAAAAACTGGTTAAGAACCCCAGGCTTAGAGAAAGGGAGAACTAGGATGGGAAGTTAAATCTTGTTTTCTTGCTATTTTCACCATTTAATTTTCTATTACTTATTTATATCCTTTTTGCAAGAGAGAGACAGAGACAGAGACAGAGAGACAGAGGCAAATAGTATCAAACTGTAAAAGGTCCTTATTTAAAGGCCTCCTCCTTCTTTAGGTTAGATACATAGAACAATCCTAACCAGAACCATCCCCCAAGCTGTAGCCAACTTGGGTGGTTTGAGTTGGACTTTAAAGAATAGGTAAGAAATTTTATAAAGTTCTGAAGAGGAGGAGGAAGCACACTCCAGACATGCTGAGAGGTCTGAGAACAGGCACAGGATTGGAAAATTACAAGGAATAATAAAGGCCAGGGCAAGAAAATAGTTAAGTTTAGTTTGATGTTTCTCTGCAGGGCTGAAGAACCAACTGGAATTATACAATGATTCTGAGGAGGGTAGGAAAAGGGAATAATTTATATAGCACCTACAAAACCCTTTACAAGTGGTATCTCATTTGCTTCTCACTTCTCTGCAAGGTAGGTACTATTATTATCCCTATTTTGCACTTGAAGAAACTGAGGTGGTTACTTGCCTTAAGGGAAGAAGGGAAGTCGTAGAGAGCTGTATAGTAGAATTCTATCTTATCTAAATTTTGTATCTCTATCTTTAGATAACCCAGTGCTTTAAATACAAGCAGCACAAGCTGCTTGAAAAATGTTAGATGAATAAATGAATGGCTGTGTCCTGAATTTCCATTCATTCATGACAGCTGTTGGCAGCATCTAGTTCTATGTACTCCCTAAGTCCACTCTTCCTTTACTTAGTAGCCCTAGTCAGCCACTAGGGCTTTTTTGTGACAATATAGGACACTTGGTTGGAAAGAAATTAACTTTTTTTTTATTAACTTGCAGTTACTGCTAAAGTAGGGGCCTTCTCTATTTTTGCTGTCCCCAGCCTGTGTACTCCCTTCTTTCCCATAGTGACAGAAGTTAGGATTTTCAAAAGTGTTTTGCTGTTCCTTAAAAAGATAAAAGGCAAATTAATACATACTTTAAAAGTGCAGTATGGGGCAGCTAGGCGGCGCAGTGGATAGAGCACCAGCCCTGAATTCAGGAAGACCTGAGTTCAAATCTGGTCTCAGACACTTAACATTCCCTAGCTGTGTGACTCTGAGCAAGTCACTTAACCCCAATTGCCTCAGCAAAAAAAGCAAAAAAAAAAAAAAAAAAAAAAAAAAAAAAAGTGCAGTATTTGGAGTTTGGAGTTTACAGACCCTGGGAATCTTCCCTTAAAATTACCCCTAATCTATTCATAGAAGTTATTAGCTTATATAGGTGATTATACACTAATTCTGGGAAGTTTTTATAACCAAACAGAAGTGAAAGGTTGCCGAAATGTTCCATATCAATTAGAAAAAGATTCTGGGTTATTTGTTTTCATAATTATCTGGATTTTTACCAAAATTATCTAAATAATTGTTACAACCCTCTAGGCATTTCGATGCTAGAATTACTGTGTAAATGAAATGAAAGTGCTGAAAAACAATAGCCCTTTCCCCCAATACCTTGAATACAGCCGGCATTTAATATATGTCTTTTGGATGAATGTATAAAAAAATTTTTGTTGGCTTACTATGAATCAACTCTGTAAGAGCATTAGAGAGAAAAAAAACAAAACTAATGTACGATAGGCTGTATTTATAAAACCATAGAGAGCTGAACGAAGTGATATAGGCACATAGGTTAAGCAATACCTGAAGTATTCTGTTAATTGTAGGCTATCAGATTTTAGAAGTGTCATTCACTGACAAATATGAGTATGCCCAGAGACTGGTGAGCAGGAAGGTTATGAGTCTGAAATTTTTATTATAGGAAGCATTGTTGAAAGAAATTAAGATTTACTTAACCTAGAGAAAGCTTGAGAGAGGGCAGACATGATAGCTGCCTTCAGATATTTGACGTGATGTCATGTGGAAGGAGAATATGAAGTGTTCTCTGGGATTTCATAGGGCAGAACAAAGACTGACAGGCAGATTTTAACTCATATGAACAACTTCCCCATTTAGATTATTTAACAATGGAAAGTTCTAACTTGTAAGATAGTGAGATCTACATCATTGGAGGTGTGGAAAAGGAAGCTGAGAGGCTAAAGAGATCATTCCTGTGCTTATCTAAATGACTTCTAACCTTTCCAACTCTATAATTCTATGATTCCATCTTTGGCAGATAAGAGTTCTGATTAATAGGAATGGGATTTAAGTCATAGCTGTCTCTTATGTCTAACTTCCAAAAGATTCCTCCTATCCACTTCTGCAATTTAAAACACTGTTCTTTCATGGAGATTTATTTAATCCTGAAGAATGGTCAAAAGGCCTCCCTTCCCATAAAAGGCAGTCTTTTAATCAGCCTTTCCTCCCCTCCCTACTGACCCCCAACTTGATTTTACGTTAACCAGATCTTGAAATAAAAAAATATCCTTTTAGCTGATGTGACAAGATAATCTTCCTTCTACAATTCTGTAAAATCTTAAATAGGAAGGCATTCCAGGCTCCCTAGCTCAGACCTTTTGACATTGGAGAACAGATAATTTTGTGAATCACATTGATCATTTTGAATTGTGGCCCTGAAGCCTGACTCTTCCTACCAAATACAGCTCTGAAAATAAAGGCTTCCATCTGCTGCCCAGGAGAGTAATTTACTATGGATCCACTATACCTACATATCCAGGGTAGACCATGAGCTCCGTCAATTTTAAATACACAGAGGATGAAAGAGTACAGGCAAGCAGTAAGGTCCTTTTACTGTTCACTCACTAGCAATCCCAACAAATGAATAATGTTGCAGAGTACCTCGATGCTCCAGCTGTTGCACTTTGTGTAAAAATGCATTGTCCTTGATAACTGGGAAAACAGTCAGAGCCAAGTGATCTAATTTATTGCTGTGCTGCCTTTCTGAGCCGTACCCTCCTCTAGGCTGTCAGCTTAGCCTTGCAGAGTCTGGGCATTCTGTAGCCTTCCCATCACAGCCCCCAACCCCTCCTGTTCATTTACTTTGGGGTTAGCTAGCCTTCTAAAGTCAAATTTCTTTCCTCACAGACCACCACCCTGGCTGGATTAAAAGATTTCAGAAAGAGAGATGGGACCAGTTAGTGACATTTAGACTATGCAGATTTGGGTGGTTTGATTCCTGTCAAGTAGCTTCCTAATACATCTTCCTATTGCTTCCAACTATGTCCTCCTGTGACTTATTTTTGTTTTAGGCATTATTCTAGGTAAGTTAATAGACTCACAGAAGTGTTAACAGCTTGAAAACTGCTACTAGGCTTATTTAATAAACAAAAATGCTGATTTGCAATAGAAAAATGGAGCCACAAGTGAATTACACTGTCATCTTTAAATAAATAGGAATCAAAAAATATTCATTTTATCACCATAATGAATTTTGTGCCTATAATTTAATGGCAATATTTCCATTTCTTTTAGTCATCCCTTTGTAATTTAACATTTTCATTTATTTTAAGTATCACTTCCTATCCTTTTTAAAACAGTGTTTTGTGTCTTGAATTAACAAAGCCATTTTTAAGATCATTGTCCTGGACAATAAAGGTTCCATGTTTGTATGGATGGATAGATTTGGGGGAAAGAAGAAAAGTAAGTTTAAAGGTATGAGCATTAGTATTGCAAGACCTAACTTAAAAAGAAATGATCAAGCATATTAGAAACTCATAACACCTAGTCTAGTGCTGTGCATGAAATTGGTGCTTAAGAAATACTTCTTCAATGGAATATGCATGTTAGTTTTCACTTGAGGAGAAAGAATCTCACAAGTGGTTGGATTCAGCATTGTCTTGAAGAAATTGTTCCCGTGGCAAAGAAAAAACTCTCCGGCAAGGCTTGAGCAAATCCAGTCTAGTCCCCTTTGTTTTAAAGATGAGGCAACTGAGACCCATGCAAATTAAGTGATGGATCCAGGAATGCCCATGTTTGCGGCAGAAGTAGGACCAGAATCCAGGTTTCCTCTAAAGCACTTTTATGGAAGTTGAGTTTTTTATCTTTGTTTTGGACTCTTTCAGGGTTAGAATTTTCTTTTTTGAAAATCATTAAAGCTCTCTGCATCTGTATTCCAGAAGTATAAATGTAAGCATATTTAAGTGTCCTTTTCCTCCCTTCCCTCAAAAAAATACCATGAGGGTGTTTTACTGTATATTCTTTCATTCTTCTCTTAGCAGTTTACTTTTTTTCATCAGGTTCATCAGAACTAACCGAAATGAAATAGATTGCAATCTTCCCACCTAGAAAAGGAGCCACACCTGAAGAATTTTTTTTTTTTTTTTTTTTTTGCATTGAGTAAGTTTCTACTCCTTTGTGGCTGTAGACAGATAAGGAGAGCCACTGATGACTTGTGCTACAAAGAGTTTATGATCAAGTCAAGAGACTTGAGTTCAAGCCTCAGAATAACAAATCTTGCACAAATCTCCTTAACTTGCTCCGGCTTTCCTCATTAGTAAAACAATACAGTTTGTAGATCATCTCTGAGAGTTTTTCCAGTTCTAAAATTTCATGGCCATTTTAATATACAAAAATAGGCAAAAGGAAATCTAGTTCTAGGCTCAGCTTGATCACTCAGTGTGTGGCCTGGGACAAACCACCTCACCTCCCTAGGTAACAGTTTCCTCATGATGAATGAGGAGTAAGTTACTTTCTCAATCTGCTGTACTATAGAATGAATCAGTGGTTCAATATCAGGAATAAGGAAATTTCCACTTATAATATTATAATTCTGATCTTCAGGATTATTATTGCTTACTTAGTCTAATTTGGAAGCACAGTCTTTTGGAATATATCTGCTATCCTCAAGATTGACCTAAGATTTAAAAAATAAAAATAAAAACAAGGTTCAGCATTAGAAACTCAAATGGCATGCCAGTAGCATGGCAAATGAAAATAACATTCTTTAAAAATTCTAACAATATGACTTGGTTTTATATCTTTTTTCTATTTAAGAGGAAATAACAGAAGCTTGAAAAGCAGTAAATATGTAAAGGGAAAATTTGTCAACTGATATAGGAAGATCTGACCTAGGTCATACATAAATCTCTCAGACAAGAGATTCAGGGCAAGTCATAATTCCAGAGAGTAAAAGAGAAAATGAAAGCTATAGCTAGTGTCTTCTGTAAGTTACATAGGTGGATTCATTTTAGTTTTCTGATTGTGCCTTTGAATAGAATGGGAAAGGACTGGTAGAGGTCTTTGGCACTTTATGTCAAAAATATCTCCATGGTGATAGAAATATAACGTGATGGTCTGTCAAAAGTTGCTTTTCATCACCAGAAGCATGTATTAAATAGTAGGAACAACAAAAGGAAAACTTATGCATTGATAACAGTAAAATTGCCCAAGTTGGGTAATGGAAACCTATTATCTCACTTCCCTCTAATGGTTTCAACAGTCACAATGCAAACCTAGCTTTCTATTTCTATTTTATGCTATTATTACTATTATAAATAATAAAAGCAACTAGTCTTTTTGAAGGATTTTGAAGTTTGCAGAGCACTATATGTTATCTTTTGATTCTCACAATATAATTCTCAATTGTGAGATTCTCATAATTACTTTGCAGATGAGGAAACTGAGGCTGAAAAAAAAAGTTGAGTCATTTAGCCAGGATCTATAATTTATTAAATGCCTGAAGCAGAATTTAAACTTCTATGTTTAGACTCCAAGGCTAGCCCTCTGTTTACTATAGCACTCTTGCTTGTGTTTGCTAATTACAAACATACAGTATAAAGGCTTCAGAAAAACAAAATAGAAATGGCTTAATGCTTCCAAAAGCAGGTTTAAGCAAAATTTTGTTTTGTAGTTTTGCTTGGGAACCTAATTATTCAAAAATGTAAACTTTTTAGCTGAATGGTCAACCAGCAACTATTTAGCACAGCAAAACAGGACACCAAATTGGGAATCAGGAGACCAGGATTCACATCTCTGCTCTGCTTCTTGCTTCCTGGGTATTCTTGGTACATTATGTCAGGGCTTCAGCTTACTCCTTTATTAAATTGAGGTGGTTAGTCTAGATCCCAGCTTCTTAAACTGAGATTTGCAACTCCATATGGGATCTCATAACTGAATGTGAGGATCATGAGAGTATGATTTATTATCAGTAATTGTTTGATTTGTATACCTATTTTATATATCTTTGTTCCTGAGGGTTACATAACAATCTCTCAGGTGAAAAGGGGTCATGAGTGGAAAAAATTTAAGTCGCTGGTCTAGATGATCTCTTAAGAATCCTCCCTGCTTTAAATCTCTGGTCATATTTGCAAGACGTTATGCCAGGCCCTGTAGGATATAAAAAGAAAGGAGAGAGTCCCTATCAATGATTAAAAAAAGAGGAAATATGAGTATCATAAGACTGCAGCACAAAAATGTTGATTGTGAAGCATGAAATTGTGCCTCCATTTAAACACAGGTCTCTTTTTACCTCAAAATGAAGCCCTATCCTCCTACTATTATCATTTTAAATCTTGGCCCTAACTGCTGGAAGAAGGATGAAAGTAATGCTTGAAAGAGGGAAAAGATCAACTAATTAAGAGATCAAACCACTACTAGTTCTAGAGACTGATTAGCAAAGTGTGTGATTGTGGCAATTATAGCTCTGCTCATTGTCCCAAAGTAATAGTTATAGGCAGAAAACTCTCAGCAAAGGCAAAATATATACATGGCAAAACAAGAACTACCACAAGTTAGTTTGAAATGCTAGTTCCCATGTTGTAAGATATGGGTCATACATCAGCTCCAATGGTGTCATCCTATCCCCTTGAACTTTGGCCTTGAAACAAAACATTGGGAAAGCAGAAACCAAGAATAAAGATGCAAGTGCAAGGAGCTAATGTTTTTATATTGACTACTCTTAGATCTAAATACTGAATGGGCTGTAAAACTAGGAGCTTCATTTTTTCATGAACTGTGTACAAAAGTGGAGGCATTGGCTGTGAAGTTGACTTTTGTTTGGGCTTATTTTATGGTTCTGAGTCCACACAGTAATGTGATCTTGAAAAAGGTAAACAACAAAGAGTTTAACAGTGAAAAATATGCCTAATATAAATACAGTCGAGTACATTGCAGTTCAGAACTTGAAAAATATGACTATAGCATTAAATTTTCTAGTGGAATTAACAGAGGAACAGAATGCAGCCTTTAAGGCAATATATTTGAGACAGAGAAAATAGATAATACATCTAACTCTATAGTCTCTGTGGCATTCATATAAAGAAAAGCACAGTAGCTTTATTTAATTGAGAAAATGAATCAATTACAATGATGTTGCATCATCAAATTCTAGTGAAATAGAAGCTATAAGTCACTGCATTGTGTAACAGTGTTAAAAAGTAATTGAGTGTCTTACGCATTTTGAATCAATTTCAGGTACTGGCAAGGCCACCTTGATGCAAAATTTATGAAGATGATCTCAAATAATATGTTGCCATCAAAATTGTGTAATAAAACCTGGTAACAATGTGTCTTTTTTAAAATCTAAAAAAATATATAGTATAGTTAGTAGTATCAAGACTTTTTTTTGTTACATCTGTTTTTTGATTATTTGTGGTCCACATAGCAAGAGCTAAACTGGTACAATTTTAAGATGCCTTAAAAACTGATTATCTTTACCAAGAAAGACATGAAGAACTGCTTTCTATACTCTTTCAAATAACAATTCATGAGAATATTTTTTCTCCTCCATTCAAATGACTTGCATACTTTGGCATTTTTTGTTTTGTTTTGTTTGTTGCTTTTTGTTTTTTTGTTTTTTGCTGAGGCAATTGGGGTTAAGTGACTTGCCCAGGGTCACACAGTTAGAAAGTGTTAAGTGTCTGAGACCAGATTTGAACTCAGGTCCTCTTGACTTCAGGGCTGGTGTTCTATCCACTGTGCCACTTAGCTGCCCTGACTTGCATACTTTGATGAGTATTTTGCATATGTTGTTAGGATAAAACCCACATCCTTGGCTGAAAATACCAGCTAAATCTTCTGGAGGAATACAGCACTATTTTTCTTGGATATGCTCCTTAATTAGTGAATATTTTTTAAAGTACATCTTGTGATTGATATCCAATAATAATTTGTTTGGTTTTTAGTCTTATCCAAACTTTATGGCCAGATCTCTACATGGGGGCCTAGAGAAACAAGTATCTTTTTTTTTCCCCAGAAAATACATTTTATGCCTTTGGTGCTTTTTATTTTTATTTTAATTGTTGTTGTTGTTGTTGTTGAGGCAATTGGGGTTAAATAACTTGCCCAGGGTCACACAGCTAGGAAGTGTTAAGTGTCTGAGGTCAGATTTGAACTCAAGTCTTCCTGACTTCAGGGCTGGTGCTCCATCCACTGAGCCACCTACCTGCCCCTATTTGGTGCTTTTTAAATGTTAACATGGAAATATGCCAAAACTTTCAGGTGGATGTGCACAATTTAATCAAGTGGTGAGATTTTGAAGCCTTGCCTTCCTATTAAATTATAAATGTACCTGTAAATCAGTACTGAAAATTTTGTCAGGAGGAATGAAAACTACTGTTGATCCACAGTTGTGGTTAAGGCTGAATACATTAAAGCACAGTGGCCTAGCAACTGCTTCAGACTGTAAACAGTGCTTTTTGATGATTCCATCCAGAGCATTGGTGATGATGTTTGCTAATAACCTTGATGGGTGCAGGGAAAAAAATGAAAAAACACACACACATACCCACACACACAGAGGAGATAGAACGAGGGAGAGAGATTAGATATAATAGGAGATTTATAGTCCCTGGCCTGAAAGTATTTTCTAGTTAGCTAAAGAAATCAAATGCACAAGGATTAAACCACTAGAAGAATACTTAGAAATTAGAAAGCAAAGTGTAAGCATATGCAAATAAGTTTGTTTCAAAATGGTGAGATGGTTGAGGAAGAAGCAACTGGTTTATTTGGTGATTTTATATTTGTCTTACTCTTTTTGCCTCCTATTTTCCAGCCCAGCTGGAGACCAGTCATCACAGCACAGCTACAATGGGCTCATATATTCAAGCAAAGCCAAGAAATAGCATATGATACTCTGGAGCAGCCAAGAATAGGATCCTAAAACATCTTTCTCAGGAGCATGTATTAGAAACCTGAAAATATACTGGATTTGAGTTTTTTTTTAAATACATTAGCAGGCATATTTTTTGTACTGTAGTGTTTAATACTTTAATTACTAAATAGATGTTTTATTAATTTGATGTCATATTTTTAGTAATTCTTTCCAAGAAATGTAGTTTATCAATGTTATAGATGAGTAAATAGCCTGTCTTCAGAATGTTGATGAGGCAGGCAGTCCTAGGTAGGCTGGATGAAAAGTCTTTGCTTTTTCTTAAAAGCAATGAAAAACTTATTTGAAGTTGATTTCCCCAGAGAAGATTGCTATCCTGGAAACATGGTGGGAAAACTTTGGGAGAGGTGGATCATTTGCCCCTCTTCTGAGTTAGAAGTAGATACTTCAACCATATAATTAAAGTTTTCTTCACAAAATAGGGAATTGTGATCAGACACTGGCAGGAATCCAAAATTCTAATTTCTGACTATGATTTAATTTCAATTTTAAATAAATCGGTTTTTAATTTAAAAAGAGTGAGCTTCATAACATTAGCAATGATTGCAACATTAAGCCCAGTGTTCACAATCTAGCAATATAAAACATTATTTATATCTGAATCGTAAACAGCCTTTTGAAATGGATTATGGTTTTTCTCCCTATTCTAATACAACCTGGAGGGTACTAAAAAGTGTTGTGTGAAATTAACATTCTGCTGACTTTCGCCTATAAATGAGAAGCGAGCTATTAACATTTGTGTATTTTCATTATGTAAATTGTGTTAACACATGCCCACAAATTGCCACCAGCAATGCAATAATTTTCTCTCAGTGATCATAATGTGTCCAAGTGAGTCATTTTGATTATGACATGCTAATTACATATTGCCTTTTTTCAGATTCAGAAAAACCAGGGATCTTTAATGGTAAGCTTTATGAGTTCAGAAAAAAATTCACTTTTCTTTTTCCTGATGGCTGCTTCCTTTGCATGCTTGAATGCCTTGTTTTAAACTTAGCAAATTGCATTTTGAAGAAAATGCAAACCTTTAACTGCCTGTACTATTAGATTAGGTACCATTAGAAATGATAGAACATCCTGAGCATCAATGTTTTTATAAGAGTTTGCTGCTGTTGATTAATCTTGCTATATTTTATTGCATTAATGATTTTTTCTTTCCACTCCACTGTAAAGATATTGCATATAGGCTAATACTTTTTCCTCTCTTCTTCCCATTGCAGCCTCTCCAGCTACTGCAGTGCATTGTTGATGAGGTGAGGCACCGTCTTATGTGCTTTCACTCCTAAAGTCATTCCTAATGGTGTGGAAAGCTTATATTTTGTTTCCTAATGAAGCACAATGCCCAACATCCTCAGAGCAAGTTGTGTTGTATGGCATTGAGCTGTGTTACATGAGCTGCCCCCGTCCCACATTTTACTCTGCCAATTCTAACAGAGAAGCTGTGCAAAAACAGACTGTACCACACACAGATCTTCACAGGGATGCAAGGACTACAGTTATAGTAATTGATCCTCTCCCTAGCCAGACAGGGGAGGGAGCCAAAAATTAAAGGGGTATCATTTATTTTATAACAGATATTTAAAGTTATTTGGCATGCAAGGGTCAGAGGTGAACAGCAACCATAAGTGGGATGAAATTTGTCTTCCTTTATTTACCCAAAGCATATTGGGGAACTAATTGTACATAAGCTATAGGTCACTGGTTCAGCTTTAATTTCCTAATTAGACATTTTCCCAGAATATGTGACCTTAACTTCTTTTGCTTTGAACCACCCTATTTATATTTTAAATCATTATGTCTTTGATAATAGCTAGCTATATAGTTAATATCACTGTTCTTTGAGGGCACTAGCCCATCTAAATCTCTCAAGCAACTTTTCCCATTTGTTATTTTGATTTTAAATTTCTCATTTTGGTAAATTAGCTGTTTTGTACTGTGTAGGGTTCCCAATGAAGAAACACTGAAATATTTTTTTTAAATCATAGTTTTTTCAATCTAGGCTTTCCCACTAGCAATGTTTATTTTTAAAACTTTAATTTTATAATATTTTCAATACTTCTAATTAGAGAAGAAAAGCAATAAATGATTCAGATAGGCAAGTTTGAAAGAAAAAACAAATCGTAATTCATAATTATTCCTCTCAATTAAACATCTGTATAACTAGTTATGAGATTTGGGAGAAAAAATAAAGATCCTCTCAGGAAAAAGACAAACACACACATATCACAATAATAGTAAGAATGGCGATCTAACATTCTTAATGACAGCATCAGTCAGTCCACATATCCCCTGCAACTCATGAAACATGTTGGTGCAAAAATGAGTACATTATCCTGAAACCAATGGAGGCTCCATTACCCCAAATACCAGACAGACCTCCTGGATCTAGTAGCTCATCAATATCTGCTCCATTTGTATTACATTGAGAAAGCATCCTGTCCCAAGTAGTCCTCTAAATTAAACAGAGTTTCATTAATTCTTCCTTCAAGTTTGCTCAGATATGTCAGGGTTTATAGGTTTACATGTTCAGTACCACTGTCTTAAGACTTTGTGCTAATGGGTCAGGCCAAGGATACATAATCAGGTACCACCAACCTCTATCTCTAATACAGATTGCATAGGAAACTTGGGGATTTAATGAGCTAGTTTTTATTCAGGATGAGGAGCACACATTTATATGTAATGCTTGAACTCAAATTCCATAAGGGTTAAATGTAGGGTAGGCACTTAATAAAATGTTTTTGAATGAAAAACTAAGAAGCAACATATTGTTTTGACTAAAAACAAAATTAATTTTACTTTTGATTTAAACTCAAGTGGAAAGTTCTTATAAGAACATTGAGAAGGGAGAAGAGTGGTCCATTAAAGATAAGCTCTGTATCATAGCTTCTGAGGAAAGGGAGGACCAATGGGGTCTTGGTCTTAGCTTCAGTACATTTCATTAGTTGTACTCCTTTGCTCCTGTGAGTTTATCAAATTTCCCAGCACTTGCAGCATTTTATTTAGACTAAGGCCTATTAATAGGAGCAGTTACACACTTAGCTGTGTGACTCTGCACAAGTCATTTAACCCTATTTGCCTCAGTCTCCTCACCTGTAAAATGAACTAGAAAAGAAATGGCAAAGCACTCCAGTATCTTAGACAAGAAAATCTCAAAAGGGATCACAAAGAGTTGGATACAACTGAAAAATGACTCAACAACAATATATAGTGAGATTCAACTTGAATGAGGTACAATCACCCAGAGTCAATAGATTTCAAGTTTGAAGAGACCTTAGAGATCATTAAGTGAAAACCCCCTCATTTTATAGATGAAGAAATGGTTTAGTGTGCCTGGTATCTGAGTTTTAATATTTCTTCTGGGTTCATGTATGCCTTCTTTTGGGGCTATGTAACCAGGAACACCTCCTGTTTAAAGATGGTTTTATTCCATCAGCACACTTGATTAAGTACCCGTGGTCATGTAGCATTGTTGTAATAATAGTAGGAATGACACTTGAAGATATTTACAACCTAATTCAGACAACATAGGTGTGTTCAAAGTCATATACAAGTATAAAGCAAAGCTCATTATAAGGTGCCTTGTTATTACATGGATTTGGGTGTTTCTCTTCAAAATAAGAACTATGAGAATACAAAATCTGTGATTTTTGTCATTCCAGGGGTATCCTGACATGGGGAATCCCTTCACCAATACAGATTCCAACTTCTCTATGATTTTTATAAGTTAACTGTTAGGGAGGTATATGAAGGTTAAGTAGCTTACTTAGGATCACAATGCTGATAAATATCACAGAATTTAAAGCCAGATTTCCTTGAGTCCATCATGCTTTCTCCTAGGCTCTGCCTCTTCCAAAAATAGGAAAATTATTAAAAATCATAACCTCATAGATTTAGAGTGAAAAGGGACTTTAAAAGTCTAATCCTTTCATTTTACGGATGAGGAAATAAAAGACTCAGAGAGATTAAGTAACTTGCCAGATAGCAAGTATTTATGTGTTTTGGTCAATATATATTGCATAAAACATATCCATCTTGACTGAATTAATTTGTAAACTCCTTTTGGTCCCATGCCACATTCACAATTATCTTTCTCCTCCTCAATGTTAATTCTTTTTTTTAAAAAAAAAAATTGAAACTTTTTTTTGACCAACTGAAGGACATCATGTGATAGTAGGTAGAGCTCTAAACTTAGAGTGAAGAAGATCAAGGTTTGATTCCAACTTAAGACATTTATTTAGATATGTATTTATAGACAAGTCTCAATTCTGATGCTGAGAATATTCTCTAAGACTCAATGTCACAGAGAGGTTCTGATCTGTCACAGTAGACAGACTAACTAATTCATTGCAGTCCCAGATTAAGAGCTTCCTAATATCCATCTCTTTCATGAAGTACATTCCTTCCCCAAAGCAGATGATAAATTAGTAGTAACTTTGTCATGATGATATTAACATAAGCAGTCATTATTATTTCAAGGAAAAGAATACAATAAGAAATCAGGATTCAACACAGCCCACAGGATCTCCCCACCGCATTCCAGTGCTAACATTATGAGTTTCATTTGTTATAATTGCACTGTATGTCAGTAAAATCTCAGTTGTTCAGCTCAATAGACATTATTTTGCACCTACCTTGTGAATAGCATGATCATAGGCACCATGAAAGATAGAGCTCATAAAGATGCAGTCAGTCAACACGCAAATGCCTGTTGTGTGCCAGGCATTATGCTAAGTGATGGAGATACAAAGAAAGACAAATGACAGTCTCTGCTTCAAGAAGCTAACAGTTAATGAGGAAGAGAACATGTGAACAGTTGTGCACAAAAAAAAAAAAAATCACATGCAGGATAAACTGCCTTCAGAGAGAAGACACTAGAATTAAGGAGAACCAGAAAAGTCTTCTTGTAGAAAGTAGGATTTTAGCTGAGACTTCAGGGAAACAAGGAAGTAGAGAGGAGGAAGGAGAGCATTCTGAGAATGGGAGACAACCAGTGAAAATTCATTCCCTTTCCTCATGAAATTCACTGTCTAATAGGGGATAAGACATACATCCTATAATACAATATAATATTTAGTAAATTCATTTGAGAATCCAAAGAGGGAAATCATTACTGTTTTATATGAAATGCTATTAAAAATATAAGCTATTCTTAACATCATTTTTTATTATCTGTCATCTTTGGGGAATGAGAGGTAAATTTTCCAGATAACTGAAAATATAACTTAAATAATATAAAATAATTTAATATATATTATTATTATATTATTAATATAAACTAACTTAAATAATATAAAAATAAACTGAAAAATAACCTTTTATAACTCAGTAATCACTATAAGCATCAATTATATTATGCTTTCCTATAGTAATGTCAGGGACTATTCAAATGCCTAAGCCTAGCTTTTTATTTAATTGAATCTCCCCAGCTGTTCTAGTTGGCAGTTTCTCTATCTCCCCATTTAGTGATGCCCTCAGGAACTATTGAGGTGTGTAAGGGCTATTTGCCCCTATACTAAATAGCTCCAGACTGCTGTGTTGGTCTTGTTATTGTTTGCTTGTTCTCTTCCCTTGTGTCTGTCTTTTTCCCAACCCCTGTCAATTCTTATCCCTGTAGGTGGGTGCCTAATACCCCAACTTTCTAATTTTCTGTCCCTGCCTGACTGCAATCTAGAACATAATAGAGGGTTCAGGAGAATCCAGATAATGGATTATAATATGCAAAATTACCAGTAGGTATATGCCTAAGTAATGAGTGACTGCCTCCAGCCTCTCCTCTGTAATAAAGGGCATGGTATAATCCATCACTTAACAAACATCCGTTTAAGTGGCTACTGTGGCCTAGGTGGGCATATTACTGGGTCACGAGAGAAGAGGCCTGAGTTCAGATATGGCCTCAAATACTGAATGCCTGATCCCAAGCAAATTTCTTGGCATCTCTCTATTCTTCAGTTTCTTGATCTGTAAAATGGAAATAATAGCAGCACCTATTTCCCAAGGTTGTTGTGAATATAAAATGAAATCATAATTGCAAGACTTTCTACAAAATTGAAAATGTTCTATAAATGCTTATTATTCTTAATCAGGCACTAGGGATACAAGTACAAAAAATGAAAATAGTCCCTGTTCCCAAGGAGCTTACATTCCAATGGGGAAGACAAACACATATAAAAAATATAAACTGCATGGGCCTTTGAGGATTTTGCTTATTTTTGGATTTACAGAATTTCATGACAGACAGCTGAGATTATGAAAATTTTGCCAACCCTGAGTGGGATATTTTTTAAGTGTGTATCAGATACATTAAAGCATAAGTTCGATGTCCATCTAATGTTCATGACAAAAAAGAAAAATTAGCAAATTAATTAGTCTCCTGTTTATACTTCCATTCTACAAGTTATGCAACTGTTTATTTAGGTCATATTTTATGCCTTGATGAGAAATATTTTCATAGGAAAATGTTGATTGCACTTGCTGTATTATGATGAATTGCAAAAATTGTAGAATTTAGTGTATTTGTGAAATACAAGCATAATTTTAAACAGTGATCTCTGATGCTTTGTAATCATAGCAGAACCAGTTAGACAAACAGCTAATTATTTTAAAATTCAAAGAACATTTCCTAAATTTCATATTTCCCCCTCACACTTTGTCTATAACAGAAAAATTTATTCACTCGGTATTAAAAAGTATATAATTATATCATTCTAAAATATAATGATATTTTTATTAGACCAATTGTTTCATTAGTGTAAGTAGCACTTGATGAGAAACTTCTGCCTTTACCATCACTGATTGACATCTTCTTTGCAACTTTTAGTTTTAGAGAATTGCCTAAAACATTGAGAATAACTCTAGGGTCTTACAGCTGGCATATTTTAGAACCCAGATTTTCTTGGCTATAAGTCTAGCTTTTTTAAATACTGTGTCATGGTGCCTGTTAATGCACATTTATGTATTGAATGATTCTGGTTAAGGGTCCATTATCTTTCACCTACTGTAGGAAGGCTTTTCAGAGGAGGTAAGTTTAAGGTTGGGTTAAAAAAGAAGACAATAGAATATTCTGGCAAATAGAGATTGCCTCCCTGGGAACTATGTGGGCAAAGAGCTAAGCCAAGGAGGAATAAAAATAGCAGAATTGAATAGCTCTTTAAGAGACTGTATATCTGGTTTGTCTTTTAGGATAAAGGCTAATTTAAGGTGCAATGAAGTGGGTCTCAGTAGATGGCCTTATGGAAAATGTTGACCCTTAATATCTGAGACTTCTTAGAATGACAGGCATGGTGTACTCAGATTCACAGTTAGGTCTTGTTCACAAATTGAATTGTCTCTGATTGTGATGTCTTTGAGCATAGGATTCCGTTTAATTGGTAATCCCAGTATGTCTTGTGCGCAAGCAGGGCAGCTACTTTTGGGGGTATGCTTTCATGAGAACCACCACGATAAATTCCATCCCTACAAACTAATCAATGCCTACCATTCCACAACTTAAAAAATAGTCCCTTTCTTGTAAAGATATTTCCCATCACCAAAATAGTGTAGTCAGTGTGGGATCTTGGGGAGGAGGGAAGGTAGTGTACAGGACTTCAGGGAAGAACTCTTTATGGATACAAAAGGGGCATTTTCCCTAGGAGTCAGTCCTTTAGTTCTTAGTGAAGACAAAGATGTCTCCCTTGAAAAATCCAGGGGGGTGAGGCAGCCCAGAGAGTTTACAGAAGCAACTCCCAAATTGAGAATTTCCATTTGCAAAGCACTACTCAGGAAAGTAGCAGGCATAGGTGTGATGAATATTTATTCTCATCTGGTCTATTTTCCTGAAACAGCTCCCTTTTATGATTCATGCAGGTCACTCCCCTTCAGAGTTGTGGGAACAAATAGTTAACTGAGTTTTAAGGTGTTTTCATCTTAAGATAAATTAAGATAAATCCGGTCTTTTCATAAAATAAGTTTTTGATTGAGGGTAAAGAGGAAGAGGTATGAAGAAGCAGATTTTGGCCACTTCACACTTTAGGGTAAGACTGGCCTTGTAACCATTCACTTTGATTTAAGTAGAGAAATTCCAGAATCAGTAGTGTTGTTGCTTAAATTTCAAATGCATTTTCTGGGGGTTTTCTCTCAATCACTCTCTCATAGACAAACCTAGTTCCATGTATTAAGTTCTTTAAATATAATTGATAAAAGTCCAGAAAACTTACAGGATTGAAGCTTCCCAAGTAGAACTTTGTAATAACAAATGCTAGAATTATATGTCTACCAATGCAGTCAGTCCCTAACTTTAATGTACTTGACTTAAATGGCTCCCTTATAGATAATATTTCTGCAGCATTTTATTCATAACAAGCAACTAAGCTAATTCATAAAAATTAGACAGTGTTAGCCTCCTAATTTACAAATGGGGATTCTGAGTTTTAGGGAGGTTAAATTCATCTAGGTGGCACTGTGAAGAACCCTGTATCTAGAGTCAGGAAGACTTAAGTTCATTTTAAATCCAGCCACAGACACACTGTAGCTGAGTGATCCAGAACAAGTCACTTAGTCTTCATTCACCTCAATTTTCTTAACTGTTAAATGGGATTAATAACAGCTATCTCATAGGGGTTGGGGAGGATCAAATGAAATAGTATCTGTAAAGTGTTTAGCACTGTGCCTGGTACTTAGTTGTTACATTAAAAATCCTTGTTCTCTAGCTAAGCAGTGGAGCTGGAATTTGGGCCTGTATTTTATAACTCCACATTCAGAGTATGCTATCTTTCCTATTACCATTCCACTAGAGCATCTTAAAGGGCTTTAACTATGTTCTTCCACCCTGTGTTTATTCCCTTTTTCTTCTCCCTCCTAAAACTCCCTCCCACTCCAAAAACAACTACCACCTCCTATTATATCAAAACTAGATCTGTGACCATGGCTGCTGCCAATTTCTGCTCCCATTTATCTGCTTGGTTGGCTTGCATGCTAAACACCTGTTTAGGAGATTTCTACCTGAATATCCTATAGGCATCTCAAACTCAACCTACTAAAATAGAATTCATCTCACTTCTCACCCGCTCACCCACAAAGCCCTGTCTCTTCTCCCAAGCATTCCTGTTTCCATTTCGGGCACCATCTAGTCACCCAAGTTTGACATTTCAGAGTACTCCTCAGCTCTTTATTCTTCTTCACCACCCTCAACAAATTACTTACCAAATATTGGCCCTCTACCTCCACAATATTTCCATTCCTTTTTCTCTAATCCTAGAATCACTAGTATTGTTCAGGCCTTCATCACCTCTCCCTTGGACTATTACAATGCCCCTCCCCCCAGTACTCTACCTTGTAAACTTCTCAACTCCCTGTATCTGCAGCTCCTGATGAGCAGTTATAATATGTTTATTGAACTGGACTCTCTCCTTCTAATCTCTCCACTCTCCAATCCATCTTCCAGCTGTCAAAAAAATCTCCCTCAAAATCATGTCCAATCCTGTCACTCCCCAACTCAAGAAGCTAGATGAGAAGAAATTGCCACCTAAGAACATCTACACTAGCATTAACTAGTTCTGCCAGGAATCACATCCATTCTTCTTTTCTTAGAGAGTTTTGTGCTTTGGATGTTGGGAAAGTTAAGAGGCAGGTGCATTCAAAGAAAGCCTAATAAGGAAGATTTTTCTTTTCTTCTCATTGGAACTCTCTCCACTTTCCCTTGCCTGGGCCATCCACAGCATCATAAAGAACTGGGGTTTTCACTTTTGATTTCAGATCCAGAGCATCATAAAGAACTGGGGTTTTCACTTTTTTATTTTGATTTCTTCTGTCTCAAAACAGAAAGGCGAATAGTTTAATTAGTTTACAAGTATACCTACAACTAATTCCTGTAGATCAAGAGCTCCCAACCATGCTTAAGCATCAATTATTTACTTCTATTTTCATATATAATGTTTAAGAATTCAATAACTTATAAAAGTAGCAATAGAAACATAAGTATTAAATAGCCAAGATTAAAAAGTTTTATTATATTCTGAAGATTCTGTTAACTCAACCACTGTCATTATATTTTGTCTTGTCTTAGTTTGGTCTACCTCTGGTTTTGTCAGTATTGGGTGCTTTCTCAATATGGAAACTCTGTCTATGATATAATTCTATAACTCCTATTTGACTTATGATAGTTTTTGACAGTTACTTGGACCATTGAGATTAGTAACTTGTCCATTATCACATTACCAGGATGTCACAGGATCCAAACTTGAAGTTGGGTCTTCCCAACACCACAGCCACACATCCTTATTTTATGGTTGCTCTTTTCTCTACCTCTTTTCATGGGAATATATAATGATGAAGGCCTGAACAATGCTAGTGATTCTAGGATTAGAGAAAAAGGAATGAAGATATTATGGAGGTAGAGGGCCAATATTCGGTAAGTGATTTGTTGAGGGTGGTGAGGAAGAATAAAGAGCTGAAGAGTACTCTGAAATGTCAAACCTGGGTGACTAGGTGGTGCCCGCAATGGAAACAGCAATGCTTGGGAGAAGGGACAGAGCTTTGTGGGTGAGTGGATGGGGAGTGAGATGAATTCTATTTTAGTAGGTTGAGTTTGAGAAACCAAACACTGAGCATCCATTTTTTATATATAAGATGCATGTGTTAGAAATCTAATGCTGCCTTTGAAAAATCCATTCTGTTTAAAATCATGTAGGTTAGGTGGTTTGAAGAATTAAAATAAGTTACCATGACGGCCAGGATTTCTGTAGTAATTACTTTTTCTTTTGGTAATAATTATTTCTTTAGAAATAACATTAACATTCTACCAAAACAAAGTAGTAATGTAAAAGTTAATGTTCTGTTCATTTATAATTATATTTAATTCATATTTATGAGTTGATAGGAGGGAGAATAGAAAGAATAGAGCAAAAATTAAAATGTTACCAAAGAAATGAGCCAAAAGAAGTGATTTTCCTGATATTTTAAAGAGTATAGAAATAAAATATACTAATAAGGAAGAACTGATTTTTTAAAGTACTTGGTAAAGTCAGATTTTTAAAAAAATTTCTTAAATATGCCATATTTCTATCATTTCCCAGTGGTACTGAATAAATTCAAAGAAAGTTATTTTTATCCACTAGGTTAATTAGAATAGAACTTTACAGCAAAAATTCTAAATATTTAGGTGGTCATTTAAGAAGTAGTGCTCTTTCAATTGTCCATGAAGTCTGCTGTATTATTAATGAGTTAATTTCTTGGTAGTGTAGGTTTGTGAACCAATGGGCAGTTGCTTGATGGGACCAGTTTTGTATTCTTTCATTTAATATGTGTTGCCCTGTTGTGGTCTTATCTAGCTGTAGGCTAAAACTCATTTAATCCACCGTGATGTGACTTACATACCCTGAAATTAAGTTGGATACCAAGGTCAGTTACTCAGCAGCTGATGTTTCATTTTTGAGTTTATTGTTAATTTTCCCCAAACTAGGAGAAATGCTGTATTAAGCTATGCAAATGTTTTCAAAAGGGACTTCAAGCTTGTTGGCTAGGGTGCTGCCTCTCAGCGTTCCAGGGAATATATAAGTTCCTTCTTTCCTCTTGGAAATGGAATTGCTAGACCCAGGAATCCCTGATGTTCTAAAATCCAGAATAGCAGAAGGCATTATGATTTTCCAAAAGCTGATGTACATTCTAAGTGAACTTGTTCATTTTGCTGTATGTAGTATATTTTCTCTGTGCCTTTTTGTCCCTCTGTAGCTGTGTCTCTTTCTCTCTTGCTCTGTCTGTTTCTCTCTCTCTTTCTTTCCTTTTCTTCCTCTCTTTTACCTCCCTTTTTCTTTCTCTCTTTTATTCTCTGCTTCTCCCTCTTCATGTTTCTACTTTTTCTCTGTTACTCACATGTTAACTGTTATTTTAGCCAATACTATATACTCTTCAACCAGCTTTTAAAAGCCCTTCACAGATGATATTTTGTTTGCACTCCAGCAGAGCTCATGTTCCATAATATATGGAATTTGAACTGGCATACAAAGCCCTTGAATTTGTCTAAAAATATCAAAACTAATATTCCAAGTTCTCATATATTTTGCAGTTTTTTTAGAATTGTATTTTTCCACATATATGCAATTCATGTATCAAATGGCAATAATTATTTTAATCAGCAATGGAATGGTGTGTGAGGACATGGACTCAAAGCTTCCTAAGAGATCTCAGAGCTCTGGTCTGACAGTTCTGGCTTGTTGGTTTTTCAGGACATAGGCACACCAGATTTGTTTCCTTTTGATGGAATTTCTCCAACTTTATAGGTGTAGGTGTGGCTTGTATATCTAAATTTGGGCAAGCTTTGTAGTCCCTATTAAATAAAAATTTTACTTTTTCACTTAGGGACCTGAAAGAGACGATTTTCTTCCCTGTATTTTCCTTTTGGATTTGAGTAGTTTGGATTTTGAGTATTTTGGACAGTTTTCATTCATATTTCTGCACATAAACATTTATAAAATGCCAGTATATACATTTACATCAGAATTTAGATCCTAGGTAGACCATGTTTAGTCCTACTTTTACTGAGGCTGAAATTGACCTTACCAGTGTATGAAATTCAGACACTATATAGGAACAAGGTAAAACCACAGGTAGGAATTGCTGAATAATTACCTTTAGTCCAACCTGAGCAGGAGGTTTCCCATGAGGGTGAGCTCATTTAATGGTTCCTAAAACTCAATCTTGTGGATGTCAGTGGTCATGCTTGATTATTTGCTGTAGTGTTTTATGAAAAACCAATAAAAATGCATCAGGAGTATGTGAAGAAAGAGGAACAATAACTGGTTTTATTTTTTCAAGTGAAGTCCCTTTGGTGTAAGCCAGGTATGCTTCATGCTGCTATGCCTTAGCTGTTTAAAAGGAATGCGTATGTGTTTGCTTGTGCAGACACTTCCACATTGCTGTGCACTGATAGTTTGTGAATGACAAGAGAATAAAATAAGAAAGGAAAAAAAATGTGTTTGCTTCAGAAAGGAAGCAATTAAAAGTTACAGTTGAGAGATTCATCTGTTTTCCTGTTACTATATGCTGACTTATTTATGAAATTTTACAAAACCCACAACCATTAGGCTTCTCTTTGGAAAATCTTGAATAGATAATAGAAGTCTTAAAAAATGAATATATAGCATTGATTTGATGTTATTTAAAAAAAATCTTCTCAACCCCCATCTCTGATGCATATTTAACATAAGAAAATGAAAAACAGCCACTGAGATCTTGAAATCTAAATTACATAGACTATATTTATTTGAAATTGTGTGTATACCATATGTACATGTACATTATATATGTTGTGTATATATATATGTATGTATACGTGTTTTAATACATCATATTAGTGATGTTCACTTGACTAATAACTGATTTTCCCACGATTTAAAGTTTTATAGATAAAGTGGGTGTTTCAGTGGCTAAAATTCAGACCTTTAGCCCCTAGTTCCATCCCCACCTGAGACAAGTTAAATGAGCTGCTACTGTCAGCCTAGACCCAGTGGACAGAACTTCACACCAAAATGCCCACACATGTAATTTGTCACATTTGGCAACTTGGAGCACGGGGTGACCCAGTGTGGAAATTGAATCATCTTTCACTTTTCCTGCTCAGGGTTTGATATGGACTAGGATGAGTAAATGATGGTTCTCTGATCTCCAACAAGGGTGGGTCAAAAGTCTCCTTTTTTGAATGACGTCCCTTGGTAAACCTTAAACTCAAAGCTCACCCCATTCACACCCTGTCCTACTGATGAAGCTCTGTGAATTAGACTAGTTCATTATGGTGTAGTCAAAAATGCTTTTTTAAAGTGTTTAAGTTTTTAAATAAATTGTGACCACAAAGAGTAGCTGAATTTTTTAGTTTAGGAAATATTTGAATGCACTTGTCTTTTCACGCAACATACTTATGCTTACTGATTTCTGGCAATAAATATATTGTACAGTTATTAATTACTTATATCATAAACTTTGTACTGATACATCATCGCATTGAGATTTCTCCTTCCTCAGCCCCCTGTCCCTAGGATATACTTTTGTCCAAACAATAATTTTCCTCACTATGATATGACATGAAAGTAAATCTCTGCACCCAGAGCTCTGACCATAAAGGTTTTCTGAATGCATTGATCATTAAAAATAATCACCCTGGGACCTATAATTCATATTGTCTATACCTAAGGACTGAAGAATAACTTCTGAGACAAAACACAGTAGATGACTAAGACTTTAAAGAGCAACGGCAGGGTATCTTCCCCAGTGAAGGTCACACATCACCAAATCACCAAAATAATAACACATCTGGATGACTCATTGTGAAAATAACACTTTAGTGTAAAAAATAGTGGGGAAAAAGTTTAGATTTAGATTTAGAAACCAGTCTAGGTACAAGCAAGGTAGAATCCTCTCCTGTTTTCCTAGAATCACAAATTATACTATTTAATATAAGGTAGATACCTTACTGAATGAATGATTCCACTTTGACAATAGTCATCGATGGATTAGCATCAACTTGGAAGAAGGTCTGTAGTGGAGAGCCTTCAGGATCTATTCCTGACCCTGTACACATCCACTTTGAAAAAAAAAAATCAGTGATTTTCATAAACAGATGACATGCATTTCCAATCTGCAAAAGACACGTAACTTTTAGGGATAGCTAATACTTTAACAGAGTCTGGATCCATAAAAGAAAATTGACAAGCTATAAAGATAAGTTGAATAGGGGCAGCTAGGTGGTGCAGTAGATAGAGCACCAGCCCTGAAGACAGGAGGACCTGAGTTCAAATTTGGTCTCAGACACTTAATACTTCCTGTGTGACCCTGGGCAAGTCACTTAACCCCAATTGCCTCAGCAAAAAATAATAATAATAAGTTAAAAACAATGAGATGAATTTTAATAGCAATAAGTTTGCACAGTTCTATGCTTGAATTCAAAAAAATCAACCATGTGACTACATGATGAGGAAACCAAGGCTAAGTGAAAAATGATATGATGCTATTACTGTACCGTTGTGCTCAATGTGGAGTCAACAGGTTGACAGAACTATTTTTAAAAGGCTAAAATGACAGTAAATTGCATTAATATTTCTCCGTTTTTCACTTTGTCAATAGTATTTTCTTTTCCCAATTACATGTAAGAATAGTTTTTTACATTCATTTCTGAGATCTTGAGCTGAATTTTTTTTTCTTTACTTCCCCCCTCCCCAAGACAACAAGCAATCTGATATAGGCCATACATGTAGTATCATTTTAAACATATTTCCATATTAGTCATGTGATAAAAGAAAAATCAGAACAAACAGGAAAAACCACAAGAAAGAGCAAACAGACCAAAAAAAAAGTGAAAATAGTTTGCTTTGATCCACATTCTATCTCCAGAGTTCTCTCTCTCTGGATGAGGTGATGTTTTTTCATCCCAAATCTATTGTATTGCTCAGAAGAGCTAAATCTATCACAGTTGATCATCACATAATCTTGAGTAAGCTGCATTACTAACAGGCAGAGCATCCAGAATGAAAGAGGTAATGTTTAGTCCTAGATATCATTTTTTAGAAAGTACATTGACACAAAGAGAATGATGAGGGGAACAGCAAACATGCTATTCAGGTAGCTGAGGATAGTTAGCCCAGAGATGAGAAGATCAGACAGAGGAGTGGGTTGATACACAATAGCTATCTTCAGCTACTGGAAGGATTGTAAATTGAAGGATTAGACTTGTTCTGCTTGGTCCCAGAAGATCAAACCAGGAGTTGCAAACCAGAGAGCATGATACTGTGGACAACCCCAAAGGTGAAGTCAGATGAGCTAGATTTTGGAATTCTATCTCTGCCTCTTACTACTTTTGTGACCTTGGGCATGTTACTTAACCTTCCTAAAAGGAGAGGGTTGCATAAGAAGTGCCTTCTGGCTATTGATCTATGATTCTATGGAAGATTTGAGCTTAAGGTCTGGTCCTTGTATCTTGAGGATAAAATGATATTCTCATTCCTCCATACTCCATGCCACCCATGTTGTAAATGGAGAGAATCACTATTCTAGAATGATAAAAACCTGTTGCCACAGAATTCTTCCGTGTCACTTAGATACTCATCTCTTCCTTAGTATTTCCAATAAAAGCATCTATCAGTGAGCATTATGATCCAAAAAAACAACATAAGCAATAGAAGTGTTACAGCTTGGCCCAAAGCCTGGCACATAGTAAGTACTTAATAAATGCATGCTGAGTTGATAGCTAAAACTAAAATTCCTTAACTTTTTCTGGTTTCTCATATCTTCCATTTAAACAAAACAGTTCTTTGGGCTCTGATCTTCAGTTAGATATCAGAGAATAGTCCCTTAGTTTTATACAACATATTATCTTTTCAGTTTCTTTTCACATACATTAGTTCAATTTGGAAGTGAATTTTAAAAAAATTTATAAGGAAACTGAGGCTGAGAGGTTCAATTATTTTTAAAAATTACACAGTAAGTTAGTGATGAAACCAGAGCTCACAATCTACCTGCTGATTCCTAAGCATTCCAAAAGTTGCATTCTGCTTTGCTTTATTATAATTATGGGGGGGTAACATATATACATATGTGTGTGTATATATATATGCATACGTACACACAAAGCAGAGAAATAGTTTAGCTTAAGTAAATGATACGGTTTTTACAATAACTTACCTTATTTAAATGACTTTAAATAAGTCATTTAAAGAGCACCTCTTTCATTTACCTCTTCCTTATTTGGTTCTTCCAGTTTACCTGCCTGATCTCAAAATCCATAAATTTGTATGTCAGCCAGTTGCCCAGTAAATTAAATAGTAGCAGCTGTGTTTGGAGTTTCACCTCCCTCTGACTAGCCCTCACCCCACATAGTATATTCACATTTCCTCCCCCCATTTTCTGTTACCATGCCTTTTTCTTTATGCCTGAGCACCTTGCTGACAAGTGCTAATAACAGAATGCCCAGAGAGAGTCCAGTTGGAGTTACCACACATTAAACATTCTGAACTTGTCCTTTGCTCATAGATTGTGCATAATTAATAATTAAACGGTTTCAGTTGTAATGGGTTGACCTTCCTGATCTGTTCATTATTCACAAGGCAAAGGCATCACTCAAACTTTTTTTTTTCCCTATTGCCCTTCTCTGTACTCTGGCGGCACAAGCACGTTCCAGTTGTGTGACAAATCAGGCTGACCAAGATGTTGTGGGAGCTTCTGAGACTCAAAGCCTGTCCTCCTTGATGTCCAGAATTGCTTACTGAAATATTTTATGGCAGCTTTTTTTATATAGCAATAGACTGCTCAATAACAAGATACAGCTGGATGTTGCCTTTGTGGGGAATCTAAAGTTGACTGGGGACCAGCATCTTAGGTTAAAGCTTTTGGTTAAGGTTGTGTCCTTTTTTTTTTTTTCATTCTGTACCTCTATTTAGAAGTTCAACAAGAGAAAAACATTTTTAAAAAATCTCTAGGGTAAAGTATGCCATCCAGGTCTTAAGGATGACTTTTATTAACAATTTAAGGTCTATTCTAGCCATTATGAGTTATTAAGGTATAACTGCTTCTCTGATCTGTTTGTATTTTTTAAACGTCGAAAAGAAAATTTTGACAAGCCAACAGAGTCAATGAATACTTCTCTTATTTCTCTGCACTTCAGTGACTATAATTTTTATAGTCCTATGCCCATAGGCTTGGAGTGATTGGAGGCTCCCCTCCCCTCCCCTTGCCCTTAGCTAATTTTAACCTATGCTGCATATTTCTGCCCCATTGGAATTCAAATTCATGAAATATTCTGCAGTTTGTTATCAGTCTTTCTCATCTTGGCCTAAAAATATTTGTAATCTGACTCAAGAAAAGGGAGGTGGCTACTTTAAAACACTCCAGTTTGAAGTCTGTTAACCTTGTTGATTTCCTTCTCTACCAATTTTTCTTCTAAGTTAAACAGGCCACTTTCTTCTGAGATAGGGGCTTTCTGACTGTTTCCTTATTCCTCAGCTTTGTGTGTCTAAATCTGATCTCTGATGAGTCACTGAGTCTTCATAAATTGCCTAAGAGGTATGCATGTTGGAAGCATAGATTTTAAAAAAAGAAAAAGAATTCTTGAGTTTGTTTGAGATTATAATCTGACCCCCATGCCGTTAGTGAGTGATTTGATTAGTGATATTCATTCTAGGCCCAGCTGGGTTGAGAATCCACTCACTGAGGTTCTGGGAAGTGGAGTTGGTTTGGAATTTTCAAAAGCAAAATAAATTATTCATGTGCACCACCCAGTGTTCCTGAGTTTTATATTATGTGCAACTTAACGGGCTACAATATCAGGTTTTAAATAAAATTAACTACCCATGCAAAGATATCAGATTTGTTTTGTTTCTCATCCATGCTAAAATGACATCTTCATCAAGTTGACTACTCTATATTTCATTAATTTTGTCTTGGGATCATACTTTGAAATGAGGCCCAAATTAACATTACATTTTATGCTAGGATCTTTATGGAATGCCACATCAGAATTTTAACAGTCTATGTAAATATTCAGAGACTTTAAAGAGGTGTTCTTTTATTTGCCTAAACATATCATTTAGGTTTTATGCTTCTCTCTTACTGCCTCTGTTCTACCCCAAACCAACAACATCCAGAAATCAACAAAACAAAAACTTGAGAGAGAATCTCTCTGACATTGTCTATAAATTCTTACACCCTGACTTTGAACTGTCTTTTTATTAATGGTTTTTTGAAGCAATGAAATGTCATCTCTTGAACTAGGCCTTCCTTAAACTCTCCCAGACTCGATGATAAATACAACTTTCCTAAGAGAGGCCTGGACAGAAATTTGATACCACGCTTCATTTTTGCAACTGAAGTTGATAAGACTTCTGTGACCATTTTATAGTCCCTTTTTGAAGCTTTGTTAGGCTGTTGGGTTCCCAGTTTATTATTCTTTGTTTTTTTGTAGAGTGTTTCGGCAGTCCACAGTGTTTCCTGGGTTTCTAAATTCAAAATTTGCCCAGATTTTATCTAGCTCCATTTCCCTTTGTTTCCCCTTCCTTGTGAATGCCTTCCAGTGCTGACTTCATGTTTTAAGATTAGAAATGATAATCTTGCCCTCCCTGAGTGAAATGAGAATAGACCTACACGAGATGAAAAACACTTTACATATACATTTTTTCCATTAAAAAAAAACTCTTTGAAAATCCCAAAGTGTTTTGAGTTGCTTTGACTCCTCACTTACTTTTGATCTAATTGTATTTTCCAACAGTTTCCAATTGTTTGAATTGGAAACAAAGCCTTAATAAGAGTTCTAGTTAATTTTCTGTCTTGTAATTACCGATCTCATTTTTCTGATAATTGGCCACAGCAATTATATGTATATTTACTAATCACATAGGAGGCTCTGCAATTGTATCTATCTGCCACCATTGATAATGACACACATATTGTAGAGGTGCTTTTATCATCTTCTTTTTTCCACTACATCAAAGCTATTTCCTCTCGTTCTCAATAATGAATCCATGCATGCATTTGACACAGTTGTGTGCGAGAGAAATTGTTTGGCTCCCACCAAATGCTACACGCTCTGAGTTTCTTGCCTGCAGCGCTGGAAGGTTGTATGTAATGATATATTGCTCATCCAAATGGCCAAAGCACTCCAAAGCACAGTGAGATTAAAATAAGTCATTCCTTTGTTAATTTAAATAGGTGCATGTATCATACTTTGCAGGGTACTTTGTGTAGGGATGTCAGGGAGGAAAAAAGCCGCCGAAAGGTATTTTTAATAGCAAATGAGAATAGATGAGAATGGAGTCATTTGCAGCTGCCTATTTTATGTGGCTCTCTTGTTCCAACTGTAGGTCTAATGAGATGACTGTTAAAGTACTCTGCAGTGTAATTTCATTACATCCTGAGCTGTTACACTATAAACACAGTGGAGTTCTCTGTCATTCTTGGAAAAACTCCTAAATTCTTAAAGCCCTCTTTTGCAAATGGTAATGGGGTTTGCTCCCTCGGTTGGAGTTTTTGGTTGTTGTGGTGGTGGTGGTGCTGCTTCCTCCTTGCTGGGGTTTGTTTTGTGCTTTGGGGTTTTGTTTTGTGGGGTGTTTTGTTTAGCTTTATGAGTTTGGGTTTGGGATTGGGTGTTTGTTTATTATTAGCTTTCTTTTGTGGGAGAGTGGTGGATTTCTCTCTTTGTGTCTTTAATTCACTTGCTCCCAGAATACGAGCTGGGGAGAACTTTGGATCAGGCTGGCTGCAAATGAATTGAATTTCCTTTGAAGGGAAATACAAACCCCTTGTGTGAATGTGGGAGAAAATCTAAACCAAAGGACTGAGGATTTGACTAAGTAGATAAGTAGGTAAAAACATAAATAAATGTATATAAAAAGAAAAGTGTAAATAAATAGCAAATCCAGTAAAAGAAACAGAGGTCAACACAAGAATAATTTCACAGCTCTTTGTTAATTACAAGACCATTTGTGTGTTACTTAAATAATCATTAATTTCTCATTTACACTTTCCCTACCTTCTTTCCTACCCTGTGGCTATCATTGTCCTTTTTTCACCTCCCTCCCCATCTTCCCTCTTGTTTTTCACCATTGTATAAAGTGTGGTGCCTTAAATTTGGCATCTTTATACAAACATGTGAGTAAACTGCCTTTTTAATTGGATGGTGACTTTTTTTTGGGGGGGAGGAGCTAGCTATTTGTCTTTGTGGTATCTTTTTTATTGTGTGGGTTAAGGGAGGAAAGAAAAATTGTCCTGACTTTTTGTGACTTGGTGTTTTGTTTTGTTTTCTTCTCCATGCCAGGATTCGCCAGTCCTTCCGGTTGGAGAGTTCTCCGAACCATTTGTACACTTCATCACTCAGTGGTGAGCTCAGTTTGCAAACATGCCATGCCCTCCATGTAAATGATACATGCCATTAACTCTGCAGCTCCATGAGACCTTGTGGCTCTCCCTGTTTCGTTTCTGAGACTGGAGGGACTTTGGGGCCTTGGGCAGATGGGGCAGCAAAGCTGAAGAAATTGTTTAAATTATGTAAACGTTATTTACACAAAGGGTCTTAAACGTACATCAAAGGGTTTTCCTCCCGTTTTAATAAACTGCTGAGAGTCAGACTACTTTTATGAACACGGATGCTCGTTGGGGTGGGTGTGGGTGTGGGTGTGGGTGTGTGTTTTAAAACCACACACGTAATTTTATGTTACCTATTGGGTGAAAATGTGAAGCTGATCTTTATTATTAGCATGCCCTCATGTTCCCCACAAACCTGTCTTTCACCTGAGGTAAGCAGCATAGTTTATGAATTCATTGGCTATTCAGTAAATTATTTGGCTCTATTTTTAATACAGTATTCCATGAAGGCCACTTTAATGACTTTGTATATGGCTTGGTTGTATCTCTTTAACCTTTAGAGAATCAAAGAGAATCTTAGAATTTTGAAAACTAGAAGCAATCTGAGAATCCTTCTAGTTCTACCCCCCTCATTTTACAGATAAAGAAACTCAAGCCATTTTTCTACAAGTCCCCTTCCATTCTGTCTCTCCCTTCCCAACAGAACAAGACTCTCTCACCTCCTTATCCTTCCTCACATCTTCCTTCAGGATTGATTGACTAGCACTTACTCCTCTCATGTATCTTTAAGCCAGATGTTCTCTTGAAGTCCCTTGCTGGACAGTCAGATTCCCTTCAGCTGTTTCACAAACAAAGAGAGCCTCCAGAGGAAAAGAGCAGAAAGAGTGAGTGGTGCAGGAATCAGAATTCCACAGTATAGAGACAACACAAATTGGAAAATGGTCCAGACAGGAGGTCCATCCCCACTCCCACATTCTTCTCCCTCTTTTACTGACTGCCCTCCTTCCACCAGTTCCCACAAGGAACTGCCAGTCCATAGATGTGTTTGCCAGGGGAATGTGAACAGGGGTGTCCTGCCAAAAGACATTTCGTGTGCAATGTGGTGAACTAATGGGAAGAACAGTCCCTATACAAGTGTTTCAGGGTGGGTGAGGGGAGATAAAAAAGGAAAAAAATAATTGAAAATGATCCATTTGGTGATTATGCTGAATTGAAAATAAGAAATATTCTTTAATATAAATGTCAGGCTTTATCACCTTTTTGACTAAGTATAATATGTTACCTCAATAAAAATGCACTGTACAGTTTATATTCCATAGAAAACCCTTTATAGATAAAAGGAATTGTTTTTTCATGCTTTTGAAGTTTATAGACATTGCTTTTATTTATGTAAAACATCTATAAGATATTTCGTGGTTTTTCAAATCTATCTTTATTTACAAAAACATTTTCATTTTCACACATGCCTAACTGAACCGCCATATTAGTTCAAGTCATACTATATCTAAGTTATTTTAAAGTTCATTAATAAAATGACACCTTCTTGCCATTCTATTTAATGAATACCTAACATTTCTTTTTAAAGCCCATCACCACCCCATGATTATCTCCATTTCAACATGTTGAAATTGAAAAAAGAAAAGTTATAAGACAGATTCATATCTTGGATTTGGGGAATCACCCATTTTGGGGGAAGCATTGACTTTGCAGTATTATTCTAAGGCATAGCAAGCTGTGTGTTATGACTGATAGAGGCAGGTGGGGTGGGAAAGATTGTGGAGGGTTTGGACTGCTTCTTCATCTCATCCAAAAAATTAATCAGCTGTTGTATAAAACTTTTATAGAGACAGAGGGAGAGATAACCTGTGCTGAAATTTCCACAGATGTCAAGCTGAAACATAAATGATAGTGGGTAATAGCCTTATTTTCCCAAGAGATACAGCTCCTTTGGAATGTCAGATTAGGACTGTTACCAACCCTACTAGTGAGACAGCTTGAATTACTTGCTAATGGATGCATTATTTGAGAGGTACATATGGTTATTTATAGGGAAGGCAAATTGTCCTTGATGTCATTAATGGTTCATAACTATGGTTCTTATTTATCATATGATCATTAAATCTCTATGTTAAAAAAAACTGTCAACAAATGCAGTGAATTACATAATAAGGACTTTCTTGCTTGTTAGGGATTGCCTAAAATAAAGGAGCATTCAGAATCAATTTAGCCCTGCCAGGTGAAAAAAGCCTGAGATTCTTGGTTACTTTATTCTAGAAATATGTCAGTGTGTGGGGAGGGGATGAAAAAAGAGGGGAAGAAGAGATGATCATCCAGTCCCATTGCAGGCAGCTACCAATGGTCATCTCACTTGTATTAGTACTCCATCATGCAGCTAAGCACAGTCTACAGCTACTAATTATACCTACTGCTTGGAAAGACAAGGAATATTTGGATGAGAAATGTGATCCCTTTAAGCTGCTTAAACAAACTTAGCTTTCTAACAGCTGTTTAATGAATTATCAACTTGCATTGGAGCCAAAATAAATGAAACAATGGGAACAATGTGTAATAACCCATTTGTAATTCCATAATGTTATCTGGATTTCTGACCCTTTTTACAGATTATTTGTCAACCTAAATCATCATGAAAAAATGAGACATTGTGTCATTTGATTTGATAATCCTGTCTCTTGTCTTATTTTCTTGTTCCAGTTTTAAAAAGAAAGAAAATTATTCCTCACATCTAAAATGGGAAGAGATTCCTGAGTCAGAAATAGCATCTTGCTTTCTTTTTTCATGTCAGCAGAAAATCAGAATGAGTTTTAATTCATTCCTTACCTCTACTTCAAGGTCGACCCTGGAAAAATCACCTTTGTTCCTCTGACTCATTTAGTGCTCAGCAATTGCAACCTAATATGTTATAAGAAAGTACAATGTTGAAGGGCTAGAATTAGTAAGAATCAGGCTGATGTTTTAGCTGATATATTTCTTTCTTTGTCCCAATAAATTTTAAAAGCATATTTAAATTCTGGGGGATGTGGTCCAAGGATAGAAAGCATAACACCTTTGCAAGCTACATAAATCATATAAAAACATTTTTTTATCCTCTCCAGCATGAAGAAGCAGCCAAAAGAAAGGCCGGCACCTGAGGATTTGATGGTAAGTGGACTTCCCTGAATCGTGTCAATTTCAAGAACTTTCCTCTCTTGTGTCTGTGCTGATTTCTCTTGGGATGGACCAAAAAACAAAAACCCTACCCACTCTCTTTTTACCTATTACTTCATATACAGCTTGAGTCAGAGCAAAATTATGTACCTCATTGAGATAGAAGTTTTTGAGACTCACACTCAGTTACTTTCAGGTTTTTCTGGGGTTCTTTTAAGGTATCATTCTGAAACTTAATGCAGAGGTCTTTCTATTGTCCCACCCTAAGGCTTATAACTTAATGTAGGTCATTCTTTGTCATTATTTGCCATTACAACCTTTCCAAATCCGAAGATTAAAAACAGAGGTAGTGTATTAAGTTTTTAATTCAATCCTACAGGAAATGCTGAGCATAGTGGCTTGGGTTCCTCTTGGATCCGTGCAGGATGAAATTAGATTGGCTGCAAAAGATCAAGTTAATGGGAATCTTTGGTCTTTTCCTTAGAAAGAGGCAACTGCAAGGCTTCTAGTGCTGTGTTCTCAGCTCCAAGGCAACCTCCTTTGATTGCAAATGACAGTTTTTAGTCAGGCAGTGAGAGGAACAGAGATGCTTCTCCACAATTCCCAAATGGTCATTTATTTAGTACAGATTGTTGATTTGACAATACACAAGCTGTTTGAATAATGTCAGCGTCTAAAATTAGTAAGTAATAATTATAGCCTACGCTTTTCTAATGTTTTGTATACCAGTCCTACCTTAAAAGAACTCTCATTGGGGCAGCTAGGTGGTTCAGTGGATAGAGCAGCAGCCCTGAAGTCAGGAGGACCTGAGTTCAGATCTGATCTCAGACACTTAACACTTCCTAGCTGTGTGACCCTGGGCAAGTCACTTAACCCCAATTGCCTCAGCAAAATAATAATAATGAAAATAAAAGAACTCTCATCATAGTAATTTTCCTTAAATTTTTCTGCATGTCTTTTTAAAAGGTATTTTTTGTCTTTCATATTATTTCCTCATAAACATTTTTAATCAAATGCAATAACAGCACAATTGAATGTTCATAACCTCTTTCCCATGCAGATGTCACCATAGGAAAGTAAAAATTCCAATATTTCACTTTTGCAGCTTGACTGCTCTCTAAAAAGGTACTTACCTCCTTAACATTATCCTGGGAGCAAAAATTCTGAATTCAAGGTAGTCTCAAGTTAAAGTTCACCCCAAAGCTTTCCAATTTATATCCATACAGATTTAGTACCTTAAGTGAGACTGTCTTCTTTTTTCTTTCTTTCTTTTTTTTTTTTTTTTGATGGTTGGAAAATTCTTGCAGTTAGTCACATCTGAGAAAACTTGGAACAGGTTCTAGAGAAAGAGACCCGTTTACCTTGTGCATTATTATGCTATGGCTGGATAGCTTAGCTATTAAAACAAAGGAATAAGGTTTCATAAAACAGATATCTGTTTGTAAATGCACATTTCAATGCTGCAATGAGTCGGCCACTTATAAATAAAACATCTGCAGATCGCACATATACCCATAAATATATATGTATGTATATCTTGGGAAGGAACACCACTCCAGGGTGTCAAATCATAAAGATGGGGCTAAAGGGTGAGCACTTTCAGTGTCTCAGAAGCATACGTACTTGGATATATGTGGCTACATACCTAGATATATCTCTTTACAACTATACACCCTGGTGTGTGCTACCCCACTTTTATTTTTTTATTAATAAATATCAATAAATCAATAAAATATAATGAAAAATTTAGTCACAGAGAGCATTGTCTTGTACTTAATATTTAACATTATTTCTACTACTGCTTGCTGTTTTATTTTAAATGGATTTATGCCCAGAGGTGTAACAAGAGTGAGCCACCCATTGCTCCATAAGAGATCAGACATAAGGCATACAGCAATTCTTATGACTCCTGTTCCTATCTCCTAGAGGAACTCCCAAAGTCACAGAGCTCTTTGACCAAAAGACTAGACTTCTTGGGCATTAAGGAGAAAATCAAGATGTCTCTAGCTTGAAGGACAGGACCTCTCATCTTGAGGAACCCTACCTTAAGACGGCCCAGTCTTTTTAATTCCTTCCAGCATATTAATGGCTTTAATTTTTCCTTTCCCTTCTCTGCCTGCAACCTATTTGATAGTACTCCCGTCTGGAAGCCGAGGACCTCCTCAGGAATGCATGAACTGCAGAGCCCATTTGTCACTGGGGGGGGGGGGGAGTGGGGATGGCTTCCTTTTGGAAAAGAACAGTTTATCTCCAAAGCTCGGTGACTACAAACAGCTGGATACTGACTTGGCCTGCACAGCTTGGGTTAGAGCAACTTTAAGACTTGTAGCATTGTTGAAGTTCCCTTTATGGCCTTTTATTTTTCAGTTTGATTGAAAAAGACTTAGGTGATGGGGTGGGACTAACACAGGTTAAAATTTCACTGTCAGAAGCCAGGGAGGTCCTCACCCTGACCCAGGCTAAAGTTAGAGATCACCAATATAAATAAGATGGAGTGCAAGTCGTGAGTTCAGTCATCATTGTGACAGGGCTGTTGGAATAACGCTCCCTGGAGTTGTGATTCCAGCACTGTCATCATCACCACCATAATGCCTTTGAGATGTTGAAACCAGTTGAGAATGCCTCTCTTTGCTTGCCAGAATAAATGGCAACCTCTAATACCTCTTGTTGCATGATTCATTAGTAATATGGCACCATAGAGCCATACTCTCAGATATGGCCTTTAGACCATATTGTCAGTATTGTCAGTGGCAGACGCTAGTGCCTCTCTTCCTTCATCTCCCATACACGTGTGCATGCATGCCTTTCATTGGAGAAAAGCTCCATTGGAGTCAGTGTCATCTCTGTTCCCGGGGAAGATGTGGCCTCTGATTAAAGAATGACCATTATCAATTTGGTGTCTGCTTAAGGCCCAAGAGGAAACAGCTAGATATAGATATGTTGACATTTTCAAATTGGTAGAGTCCCAAACTCTTTATATTCCTTTGATGATTAATCAATGATTAATGAACTCATTTTAAGTTCCCATATATAAATCAAGTGATAGGATTTTTGCTAATGCTATCCTCTGCTCCATGAGTTAGGAATGCTTACACTCAGGGAGAGGTCTCAGATCCTGTGGAGAGAGGAAATGGAAGATTCAGTCAGTTATAGAAGGCCCACAGACCTTGTTTTAGGTTAGCCAGACAATGATATTGTGCTACATGTGAAAAAAAATTTTTTTTTTCATTGCCAGAGAAAATAGAAATGTTGTTTTAGAAAAGAAAGGCAGACAAAAAAGAAAGTACTTCGAAGATGATAGTAAAATTACATGTTCAAATCAATTCTCACCAAAGTTAGTGAAGTTACAGGAAAAGACCTGATCTGTAAGCCCATAGAACTTGTGATATGCAGAACGCCAGAATTGAAAATATTAAAATATGCAGTGTTTTTTAAATCAAAATATGTTTTTTAAAAATATTTTAAATTAAAATCATTCCTATTGGCGTTGGGGAGTTAAGGCTAAAAAAAAGTGCTTACATTGTTTGAGAAGCATTACTCTTGAAAAATAAATATTTCTAGGCCTATTTTCTTCTTTAATTTTATTTTTATGCTGAATATAAAAGACCAAATAACATGGATACTTCCATATACATAGAAGAACAGAAAGAAAGAGTTGCACCTGAAACTGCAAGTGTCTCTTCTGTATACCTTTAAGCATAGCTTTCAAAGCTATCCTCATCATTTGTACTTCCAGTCTTTTTTCTGTCCTCTGCATTTTTTGAAAAAATGCCTTAATGATTCTCTTTTTGGGGAGGGGGGCTGGGGTATTATTGTATTTCTATCTTCCTTCATCATCCTACCCTCCTCCCATTGAAGAAGGAAGAGAGGAAGGAAGAAGGAAGGGAGAAAGGAGGAAGGAAGAGAGGGAGGAGTGGAAGAAAGAAGGAAGGAGGGAAGGAAAGAAGGAAAAGAGGGAAGAGGGAAGGAACCAAGCCTTTGTCACAAATATAAGTAAATCAAATAAAGCAGATTCATTAAAGATACTTTCCAGCAGTATAATCACTGAAATAGAAGAAGACAGGTTTAAGATCATAGATCAAGTAGGAAGTGTAGAGGTTCAGTCTCCTCAGATGTGTGTTCTATCATGGCTCCAACACTAAAGCAAATATGTAATACTGGACAGGTCACTCTTATGGTTTTCACTTTCCTTATTTGTGAAATTAGGAAATGGGCCCTGAGAACAAGCTTCCTAGAAAGGTGGAGATGTTGTTTATGGATCCCAGAACAGGGTGGGGATTGAGAAGTAGAAGCTTCATTAGCACAAATGAATGAATTTACTCACTCTATTAAATTGAAAACTTGTGAAAAGCCCTTGCAGCTGCTGATTCCAAATGCGGGCAGGGCTTGGAAATGAGTTCAGGGTAGTTCTTTATCTTTGAAGCCAATCAGATGTGAAAAGGTTTGGATTGGCCCCTAGAGCAAAACAGTATTTGTTTGGTAGGCCCAATCCTTTGGAGTAAGGGAGGGAAGGGGATGCTTTCTGTTGATTGGGGCCCTCCCTGTAGGATTCTTTTCAGTGAAAATGAGCTCTCCATCCAGATTTCAACCAGACCCCTTTCTTCTTCCCCACCATACCCCTCCCTGTCTCATCTTGAATTTTGACATGGCAGAACTGAGTGAGTACACAAACTGGAAAGGATATGGAGGGGCAGATTATTCATGTGAACGTTTAGAAATTTGACTCAGAATACTATAGATCCATCTATGCATTTAGACTATTTTTCAGAAAAGCTTTCCATATCTAAGCTCTATTTAATGGAATCTATGCATAGTAAGTAATCAGGTCAAAAAGAAGCAGCATATCCCCTGTTTGAGATCAATCGCTGGCTAATACTTTATCTAGGCCACTTTATTATCTCATGCTGATTCTATTCCCATTCTCCTCCTCCTTTGTAGCATGCACTTCGGCTGTGGTAAAAGTACGTAGCACATACATATTAAAAACATATACCCATTCTATCTGTATGTAAATGTGTGAGACACAGCTGGATATTGCAGAGGAGTTTGATTTACTAATAGTTATTATCTGTTCTAGCTGTTCAGTGGCAACGAGAATCTCAGAAAACAAGCTAGCGCAGAAATTGTCTCTATGCTATTAGGATACTGCTTTAGTAATTGTTTAAAAACACATTGTTGTGTTGTGTGTGTGTGTGTGTTTCTTATAATGTAATCATGCCTAGTATTTTGTGCATTTCCTTGAACATTCCAGAGCAGAGCGCTATCATTTAGCATTCCCTCAGGTTCTGTTTCTCATCTAGGCCTGAAAAGTTGCACTGGACTATATTTTGCTATGTGAATTGAAGTTATCTTACTTACAAGGGAAAAACATTATTGTGAGACCTGGATGAGTCATTTAAAAAAATTTTTTTAAGTCTCTGGAGCAGGAGAGGAGTATACATATCTTCAAATCATAATAAATGCTGTGCTTTTGTATTTTTTTTCTCCAAGATAGTCCCATTTCCAAGAACAAGTTTTATGTGTAAAGGGTGGCAGTGTTTTGGGGCTAAGATGACAAAATATTATAGCAAAATCTGTTCAAACATTTAATTACTTTTGAAGAGATGTTAACTTGCCTAACTTCTCTGAATTAAATTGTGGGTGGTAGTTTTTTTTGTTTTTTCAAAACTGATCTTAATCCTACAGAATGTAATTACATTTTCAGATAGTTTGATAGTTGGCTGTTGTTTCAGCACTTAAATCAAGATTTACGTTAAATTGGGCATCTTCACAGTAATTTAGAAAGAGAGGGGGAAAGAAACCATTGAATTTAGTATTTTCCCCAAAACACTCAAATTCCAGCTTTGTAATTTTGAATTCCTCAAAAAAATTCCATTGCCATACCAAAAATTTTTACTCAAATTCTTCATCAGGCCAAACTTTTCCAGATTAGCTAAATGCAACATTCATTTTCTGGTGATCTGAGATTTGTCTCTGCCCAAAATTCAAATGCGCAGAAAAGGTATATATCCTTAAGCCAGCTCGGACTAAGGCACTATTGTGCCTGCAGAAGTCCATCATGGTTAAGAAATGATTTTAAACTTGGCCACAGTCCATTGGGCTTTTCTTGCTCAGGATATATGGCTTACATCTTAAATTGGACTTTCCTGGCCATATTCCTGATCACCAATCCTTGCCATTGTTATTTTCATATTTCATCTGGTCCTGCAATTCACCTTATTTTTAAGTCTAGATTTTGGGGGAGAGCAGCTCTGAAATTGGAATTTCAAAAATTGTTCTGCTCCCAGGAGCAATGGGAGTTTCCATCGACAACCACAATGATAGAATGTAAGGTATTATTTTTTATAATTTAATTTTAAAATTCTGAAGTCTACCAAAGCTATTAGAAGCATCTATTTGTGTCTGTTTAGAAGTAGGACTCTACCAGCAAATAAGTTGATTTGAGCTTTTTAATTGCACATAATTACATCCGTGGAATCGTTGGCTTGAATGCTTGAGATTGCACTAAATCAGACAGCTTTAATTTGAGTTTTTGATGACAAGCTAGCACTTGAGCAAGAACAGAGAGATTATAACCCCAGAAAACAAGCTTTGTTTTCCCATAGAAGTGACAGCTTAATCTTTTGACAAGACTATAATAGATAAATATATATATATATATATATATATACACACATACACATTACTAGAGAGCTACAGATAGATAATATCTGTCATTCCTTGATCACAGTGATCTGACAGTTTTCATTTTTCAATAAGTTAAAGTTAACTTTGTTTTCCTCTATTGCATCTCTTGCCATTCTCTCAGTCTGGCTGTTTGAGGCTGCTGCTGCTGCTGCTGCTGCTGCTGCTGCTGCTGCTGCTGCTGC